>JABUQX010075352.1:7500-15000 GCA_015478945.1 Trachelipus rathkii
TATATATATATATATGAACCATCAACTTGATGATTTGAAACCATAAAAATATATAAATTATGATATAAATAGTTTAAAATATTGAAGATGAAATACAATCAGTGAATTACAATTCGATTTTTCACATTATGAGTATTGACCACGACAACTGATCATCATTTTTTTATTATTTGCCGCGATATATATTATATATATAATATATATATATATATAATAATATATATATATATATACACGTATATATATAATATATAATATACGTATATATATATATAATAATATATTAGATTATATTATATATATATAATAATATAATATTTAATATATATAAAGGATTATATTATATAATAAAAATTATATAAATATTTATAAATTAGTAGTTTTAACTGGAAAAGAGTCATTCCAAGAGCGAATTTTTGTTTGGTTGATTTAACTAGAAGAATTTCGTCACGTGAAACAACTATTAGGCGATTTTAATATTCTAAAAAATATTTATAAATTTATATATACCATTACTTATATTAATATATAATTTATATATAATATATATATATATAATTACTTATATAATATATAATATATATTATTATATTATATATATATATATATATATAAAGGTTGTCTTTCAATTATGAAAATCAAAGGGGGAAGGGAAACTTTTTGTAATTTAAAAGGAAAGTTCCCTTTGATATTTTGAACGATCTTTACGAATTTTCGATGACAAAATTTCGAGTGACTGGAAAGTTTCGACTGACAATTATATACATTATATTTCAAATTTTAATATTGATAAAAATGTTTTCTATTTTTCATTGACGATACAGTAATGTTAAACTTAATAACTCTAATCTTTATGAACTATATTTTAAATGACAAATTTTAGTTTTCAAATTTTGATACTTTTCTACATTTTACCTTTCTATTTTCTATTGAGCATTTTTGCTTAATTTCATTTCCATTTATCAATTTTTCCTTTTTTAGCGTTTTACCCTTTTGGGTTTTAAAAAACTCGCAATTCTAACAATAAGTTATTACATTCAAAGAGTACGAGTTTAATGTTTGTATGTGTAAAAAAATAAACAAAAATTCATCTACATAGAATTCAGTCTACCGAGAGCTCTGTTTATAAGGTGAAGTGGATCTATATTATAAACTTTAATAAGCTTTAATCGAAAACAAGATTAGAAATAAAAGAAGACAGAAAATCGACGAAGAATTCTCCATCCTATACAATGAAACTGGACTGAGAGAGAAGACGAAGAAGCAAAAAAGCGATTTGAAGGAGGTGATATTGGTAAAACAAACCAAGACCACCAAGGATAACCCGGTAGAGCGCAAAATCAGCGAAAAATACTAGAAAGAACTATAAAAGAGGAAGATAATTTATGTATAAAGTTAACAAGTGTGCTGTAATTGTAGTAACCTACAGTAAAGCCTTAATCTTGCTGTGTTGAGTTATCTCAACGACTTATTTGGTCCTTTGAGGAAGTTCTATAGTTTTAAGATAACTCGGCCTTGTGGCTTTATTAAAAGTTATAACTAACTAACTTATTAGGTTAAAATTGTAGCTGAGTAGGAGGAGAAGAGAATAGAGTACTTGAGAAAGGAAATTACAATTAAACCTACTAACTCTTACATTTTTGATTAAAATTGATTTCACAAGGCACGACTAAATAGGACGGTTTATATATATCAAATGCGTCAAGCAAATGTATTCTCGTAGCAACGACATGGATGTAAGTTTTTAGTGAAATTGTGTGTACAGATTTCCAGTGATTGATATATCATTGCAGCTGGAGCGAAAGGGGTCCAGATACTGTTTATAGCTAATAGATATAGCTAATAGTGTTTATATCCTAAAATAAAATACCAAAATGAGCAAAATAGAAGATAATATGTTGGAAACCTATAATAAATAGTTATTTATTAAAATCAATATCAATATCAATTAGTTTGTTCTTTTAAATAATCTTTTAATTATATATGAATTTTATTGTGTGCAGCCTACTTCTGTCAACAAGACCTGTTCTAACTGAACAAGACTAGAAGAGGGATGCATAAAAATAACATAACAACTTACAATAATTATATTCGAAAGTTAAAATTTGGAGCAAAAAAAAAAACTGAGCTTTTTGAGCAACTGCTCCATTTATATACAACCGAGTGGATGCGCAGATCTAGCGAATCTTATAGATAAGAACTTCACGCAGGCTTATTTACTTACTAAAGATATGAGAAGGAGTGTCAACTCCCAAGGTAAGTTAATGTAGAAAGTGGAGAGAAAAACCTTCTCATTACACTGGTTTAAGTAAGACAGAGAGGCGGCTATGAGTATGTGTTAAAACTGACTCTTTTCCCTTCTACAGTCATTCTGGATACACAGAAAACACAAAAATACTTAAATCTCGAGTTTAATTTGGTCAGGAGCACATTAATCATTAAAACTTTGGAAACAAAGTGAGCTTTTAATATTCTATTCAATTCAGCTCTCCTGAAGTTTGCGAGCGATGGTATATACAAAAAAATGTAATTAAAAAGAAAAAGTATAAGAAGTAGAAAAATTAGTTGAGTAAAAAAGCTATCTTAATTTCCAACTTTTTCATGTGATCTCATTCAATCCAAAATAAATTATTTGAAAAATATATTTTGAAATCAAATTAAATAAATTCCAATCGTAAAATAGATATTCTCAAAAATTATAATAAGAGATTTTGAACATGTGATTTGCTTCAATTTTATAGTTTCTAGAAAATAAGGTAAATATGAATGTCCGAAAAAGCTACAAATTTTCAGTTATACAAACATATAGTGGTAGTTTTATTTGACTTGTGATTACAAGCTAATTGACATTTTAATTTACAAATTTTGATGGTTTAAATTTGGAAAAGTTAATTTTTTTATAGCATATCTAAATTTAAAAAATTTTTGAAAACCGAAAAAAATCACCATTGTTAAAATTTGAAAGCAAAAACAAAGTAACATTAGGGAAGTTTTCAATGCAAAGTTTCATAACATTGAATCATTTCGTATGACGCACTCAGCTCTGTGCAAAACTATTTTTATTATTTAAAGAGAAATAAAGCTCAGACTGGGGCTGGTCATATATATATTGCATTGACAACGTAATCTAGTAGTACTGGGGCACAGGAGTATTATCAATACGAGATCTCATTTAGTTCAATTCCAGTTAGCCATATTACATAGATGAGGCATTAAATTACAATATCGATCTTCTACATATACCAGTTCACTACCTCTCAGATGTTTGATAGTTGAGATGAAAATATTTACGATTTTGTATGAATATTATTCTTATCTTACCTAAATTTAATTTTTATATCTAATGTTAGAAAAAATAAAAAAGTATTCAAATCAAATTATATCAGATATCTAACATTATTGTATATATAGTTGAAACGAAAAATAAAATATGTAAAAAAATTTCTTGGGTTTGATTTCTGCCCAATGTCGTGTATAATACTAATGATATTTCACCTAAATCATATACACATCTATAATTAAGAGATTCTTACAATAATCTAGAAATTATATATTTATATATATTAATGAATCTTTTCGTAACATGATATGACGTGATTCCATTAAAGATTGATATGAAAAGGACTATCACTTTCATATATAATTAGTAACGTAACCTAACGATTTCATGTAAATTGATTAATAATGCGTTGACTAAGAACAGCATCATACTATACTATCCTGCTACATGTCATATTATAATAAATAGCATGAGGCGATAGTACGTGAGCTGAATTATTCATCACTCTTAGTATAAACTACTTCACGCTTTACATCTAATTGTAGACTACCGTATCTATATATCCCATACTTAAATATTGATTACCTCATAAGTCAAAGATTCTTCTACCAGATTCACGTTATTCAAAGCAATTATTATTCGTATACATGTAATATATAATAATAAGTTTTATAATTGATAGAAACTTAATCAACACCTTTTACGGTATACTTTTCTCTTGTTATTTTTTATATCTTTATTATAAACATCCTCGCGACTATTATTGAGGATAACTCGACTCATAATTGTTTTAGACCTTATAAATTAGAAGGGGTATATTCAATACGATATTTGTAATGTTTGTATACGATGATAGGAAAATTGAATATAATCTCATTTCTATCTTTACTTTAAACGTTATATGATTATCTTAGAATATAATTTATTACGTATAGTAGTGTCATTTATTAAGGCCTGCGGTAGATCAAATAATAGAGGAATATTACCACTAAATTAGCTTATTCTAGTCACCTCTTCTTATTCTCTCTTGCTCTAAGTATATATAATGTATGTAGTAATAAAGCTTCAAGTTTTTTGATTACTTGTATACTATATTTTTAAACTTATTTATAGTATTTTAAACTTGTTTGTGTCTTAAATTGATGTTTTATAATGAAATTTTAATATTAGCTCTATATTTGATATAACAATTATATTTTCTTGCTCGTACAGTTATATATAATGATATAATAAATACATAATATATATCTTATTAGAAATAATTTAAGTATCCTCAATATCAAATTCAATAATTAATATAATTATATTAGTATTATAATATTTATATTATATATTATATAGATACAGTACTCTACTCTGTGTGTATAAAGTATTATAATTATATGATGTTTTTTAAAAATACTGATATATATATTATTTCCATACATATATATAATCTTTTATAGTATAACTATTCATCAATATCCTAAGTTACATATTATTATATTTAAGTGTCCAAACGCTATCGGTTACTCTTTAGGATATAATAACATATAATCATATTATACACAATGCCAGAATGTTACGTACTATATATTATATACATTATATATTAGATAGTATAAGGAGGAGATTGAAAGCTAATGACAATATATGACCACTTATGTCATTTTGCAACCTCATCATATATAAATAAATAAATCCCTAAACTATTTAGCATTCCCTCCCCAGTTTGAGTATCACTCAACTTCAAAAGTTTCAAAAATATACCGTCCTAATATATGTCGCTGTACTTACTGAGTTATTTAGAATAATTCAATATAAATATATTTTTATAATCATATAAATTAGAGAATATAAGGTATAGTTTAGATTAAGAGTATTAATATAATTTATGTGATTTATTTATTTCTCCTTTATCAAACGCCTACCTTCTATTTTCCTACCTCCTTACTTCAATATTACTACTTTATTAAACTATAAATTATTATATAATTAATTTATATTAATATATTAATTAATGATTAGTATATAAATATAAAAGTATAATAAGCCTATATAGATACTCATATATGTTGCATGATGTTATATGTCTGTATAAATAATAAACTTATCAAGTAATCGTATCATTCTAATAAGGTAACCAAAAAGTTTACTTATTGTATAAATAATTATAAATACCAATATCTAAACTTCAACTAAGATAATAGGCTCTATATATTAGAGTTTTAATACTATTGATACTGCATACCACACAAAAAGATGTTTAATATATATAATATTTACTCTTTATATTATAATGTATACAAATCATCTACTTTTATAATTTATACTTTATAATTTTATATTTGTACTTATAATAATATATTATATAATATCGTATTTTACAGTATTTATATAGTAGTTTTGAGTATAATTACCTAAATATATCACCTTTTATCAAATCGCTATTATTTACTTCTATATGTCTTAACTATATATAAGTAGTTCTAGTTTATGTATAGGATGGAGTAAATCTTTCTAGAGATTTCTTGTAGTATTCTTCTATATTTTCTAATCTTTGAGTATCTAGGTTAGGAAAGCTTAAAAGTGAGTATTGATATATATATCATATATTATAATATATTTCCTTCTTTTCTTGAAAAACAAACATACATTTCTATTTACAGAATTGTTATTATATATTTTTATATTATTAACACATACAATACATTTAATAATTTAATATATTATATTATAGAATATATAATAACTCTTATTGTTATTTAAAAACCAAAGGTGTTTTTTTTAAACATACCCAAAAGGGATAATAAACGCCTTTAAAAAGAGTGAAAATAATAAATAAATTTTAATTAAATTTTTCATGATAATAAATTGAAATTTTATATAAGCATAAATATAAATAAAGGTGCTTTTTATATAGATTCTAGAGTAAGAAATAATATGAGTATAATATTATATATGTATATAGAAAGATACTATACATTAATAAATATTTATTTATAAAACAAAAATGTCATTTTTAAAAATTAATAAGTATTTCAATTAATAAAGATATTTAAGATATTTATTTCCCATCTTTTGGTAGTGTATCGTCAATAGTGATAAAATATGATTAGAAAATAATCAATATTATTTAAGTATGTATTATAATATTTGTAATATAATGTAATATATAATTATTTTCATGAGTCAGAATAACTTTTCATAGTAGTCACTTCGAAATAATGTTCTATATACGAATTGTATAAAGACTCGGGGTATTCTAAAAATATAAAAGGGAATACTCTTTTAAGATTACTCATATAAAGACTCCTATACACTTCCCCCTTTGTATTTATCATATTTTTAAAGTCCAACTCTTATATATATATAATATAATATATAATATATAATTATATATATTATATAATATTATAATATTATATATATTATATAATATATAATATATATTAATACATTAATATATAAAATAATATAATATATATATATATAATATAAATATATATATATATATATATGTATTATATTTAATTAATATAAAACTAATTATATATAAATTAATTAAATAGTTTATTTATTAAGTAAATATATATTATGAAAATACGGCTCATCATGTTAATAGGGTATTGTTATCATCGATATTGATCGACTAAAATTCTCTAGGTGATTATAAATAAATCAATCAAATAAATAAGAGCTGAAACAAAATCAAATATATGACTTCCAGTATTTATATAAAACTACATATAAATATTTATTTTATATAATTATTAAAAATATATATAATCGGTTATATTATATATATATATATATATTTAATTAATATATATATATATTAATTTATTATATTAATATATTATATATTATATATATATATATATATAATATATATATAATATATAATATTATAATTATATAATAATTATGTATATATATTAATATATATATATATTATTATTATATATATATATAATATATTATATATATATTAATAAGTATATAATTATAATTATAATAATATATTTTAATTATATATATTAATATATATATAATATAATTAGATAATGTAAATATTTATAAATATTAATTACTATATAATATATTTATATATATTATTTATAATAATATATAATAATGAATATATATATATATATATTATATATAATTTATAATTACATAGGGTAATAATTAATAAAAAAAAGATAATTATAATTGTAATTCAGATTGTTACTCAGAAA
>JABUQX010075352.1:17500-21959 GCA_015478945.1 Trachelipus rathkii
ATTGTATAATGTATTAAATAAATTCCGATATACCAAGTTTGTTTAAGTCAGTTGTAAAATTTCTGCCCTCAAAACAGTAATATTTAATGAATTAAATTACAATTTGGGGAAATGACGACTGAGCTGAAGATGATTACCCTTATAAAGTAGTTCTCAAACGGTGTCCATCTAAATTCATGATTGACTAATAAACTGTATATAATATAAAAAGTGGTAACCTCAGTTATTGTAAATGCTTCCTAATATTTTTATATAAAATATTATTTACTTAATTTAAATTTATAAATTAAAGTATAAAATTATATATAATATATGTATAATTTCAAATCGTATCATAACAGTCGAGTTTAGTAGATAATATTATAACAGTCATATTTTACAATACTTTAGACAATCTTAATAGAATTCGTGTGTTGACTACCTTATCCGAATAAACTTGATTTAGGATCTAAATGAATTTTGTTATTACAGAGCTTTGTCTCTAAAGATAGTTTAGTGGATGAAGTACTCAAATACATTTCATGTCTCGACGTGATCGCGGTTAAATATATTGATATCACATAATCGAGCTGAATACGTGAGCATTGAAATTAAGATAATCTAGTCTACTATCAATATATTGTATGCTCAAGTATCATAGGAGTTAGGTTCAAGTATATGATAAGTCGCAACTTTATGAGTAGAGCGAGATAATAGTATTATATGGCACATGATTTGCCATATATAACCACATATACTCACGACACAGACAGTTTGTGGGTCACAATAAACTGCTCACCTGTACAATGTTCTCAGAGCAATTCTTAGTGTTAATGATTATAATAGATGCTCTCTCCATAAAAGCGCTACAAAATTTGCTCTCTTGGATTCTTTCACTTGGCTCAAGATATCTAAATCTTTATTTAGTTATCTCATCATTGTACTATGATATAGACTCAAGGACACTCACTAAGATAATGTGCACATTAAGTATAGAAGTTTTATAAGTTACAAATTGGGTAAAATTTCATCCTCTTAAGTGTATGGAGTTCGTGCATGCACTAATAACTGTATATGGGATCCTTCTCATTACTTGTAGTTTATTGGAGCTTGCTATTCAATTCCAGAGACAAAGGACAAATATTAAATATTCTCAGATATTAATCTAAATTTATGGTAAGGAGGATTTCAATAATATTAATAATTTCATAAAATAATTATTATTATAATTTAATGCTCAAACAATATAATAATTAATATTAAATTAATATACTTCTTATTCTCTCGATTAGCTAATCTACAATATGTGATATTTTAATAGTAGAATTTATTATTAATATATAACTTAGCTATGAATATCACATACTATGATTCTGTCTCGGTCATTGGTGATATATATTTAAGATTATACTATATATATTATTAGTATTTATCGTGGTAATCTCACATATTATTTTTAAAAAAATAATATTTGAGTTGTACATTATAGCTCATGCGTGGAATATGATTACTTAATTATATATATTGAAATAATGTTAACCAATGTCCTCATAGATTAAACCAAATAGTTTTGGGGGTTTCAGTAGGTTTACTTTAAGTATAATGTGAATAAGGTTAACTAATACATATTAGTTGAGTTATTTTAATATACTTCAGTGATCCGATCTGTGTATCATATCACTCTAATTATAAATATATATATCATTAATAATATAAACTCAATAAAAGTAAATTTAAAATTATACACATGGACCCGTATAATTGTGAATTATTATACAGTTAGATATATCTCATAAGAATCATTTTTATAGTACTAGCCTAGGAGTTTATTAAGTTTCTGTTTACTACATCTCATACTGTGAGATAAGAATAACGGATTAATTATTAGAGATATCACTATAATTATGCTATATATAGTTCTTATTATCATGTATGAAAGTGATAAATAACATAATTCTCATTAACGATTCTACACAACGTAACAAATAAGTATATATATGTGACTAAAAGATTCTTCGTGTCACGTATAATTAATACTGTCATGCTCTACAAATATGATAGCCGTTATTATTAAACTCAATACTTGAATAATCTGTATGACTTGTAACTAGGCTCGACTTATCTATGAGTAGATAACGCACACGCCTACTACCTATAAACATCTTAACTCCTCCTCGATAGTGGACTTATGTACATTCTAGTCTTTAATGAGATAAATCTACATATGATGACACTTATATATAAACTCTCAAAACACCATCCGAGAGCGAGATCTCGATTAACTTAGGTCTCACACCGTGGTCTCCTCTTTCTATAAAACACTCCTCAAATAGACTCTGCGAGATGCCTCAACCGATCGATGGCAATTGAGCATTTCATATACCAAAGTATATCAGATAAGCTCTAACTTTCTATATATACACAATATTTACTATCGACCTAAAATAAAATAGTGTCAGGTATATTGTAAAATATTTATAGTAAATAAAAATAGTCACTCCGCTAGGGCAAAGAGTATCGCTATTTATCTGGTGCGCCATTAAAATCCTATTTGGGTTAGTAAATAAATCAGAAAATTACATCCATTATTAATATTATACCTGATATATAGCAAAGCTGTATGACTTGTCGAATAGTCTTAGAGTTATGTCAAATCAATCTAGAGTATTGAATAAGCAGTTGTTTTATAAAATTGATCAACACTTTCGATTTTATCCTGTTTCTTTCTGAGTTATACAACATTATTGTATATTTTGATAAATCTTAATGTAATAGTGAGTAAGATATATTACGTAGGAAATTATTAATAAAATTATACTGGAAACAACAAAAAGAGCTTGTACCATCTCTCTCGCTCGCTTATATTTTGACTTATATTACATTCATCACTCTCTAAATACATAAGTTAAGGCCACAATAATTCTATTTCAAACAATGACTTGTCAGTGTATATTTATAATTATGATGAAATCATAAAGATATAATAATATATAATAAAGTTCTCTAAATAATAATAAATATTTCCTTTATATTGGAACTAGGGGTGTAGTGGATGGTAGATAAAATCAACCAATTATATCAATATATTATTCATATTTAATACGTATAGATCGAAATATTCGTGTTGTAAGATAGCTAGTGCCTTTTATGATAGGGTTGTCTAGTGTGATCTATCTTATTGTATAGTTCGTAGAAAAACATTATATTCTATAGCTTAATATACTATTGTGGCACTCAGCTATATAAATTATTTTATTTTTTTTTTTATTATATATTTATTTATATAATATAATATATATTATATATTATATAAGATACTATATATACTCCCACGGGCCACTTTATGTGAGTACTATAGGTTATATATATATATATATAATAGTATAATAATAATATACTATTGTATGTTATTAAATAATTTATATGTATAATTATATGATATATAATGTATAATATTAAGATAATTGGGTCGTATAGTAATAATAATAAGTATTATTAATAATATATATATATAGGTATAAGTGAGTAGGTAATATATATATATATTATTATAGTATATATATATATATATATATAATAATATATATACTAATATTAATATATAATGATTTAATAGTATATCGTATATATTATATATATATATTATAAAATAATTATATATTAATATAATCATATATATTTTATCAACGTATATATATATATATGATTATAATATAATATAATATTGTATGTGAATAATATTATAAATATATTAAATATTAAATATTAATTAAAATAATATATTATTATCTTTATTCTTATCTTATAATCCGTCAAGATGATGTTCTTATTCTCACAGATTATAAATATTATAATACAATTTAATAATATCATATATTAAAATATTAAACCAAACGTGATGTCTAATACACGGTCGCCGATATGAGCCAACTCTTTCATATAGATATATAACCATAATTACTCAAGCGAAATAGTGTACTAATAGGTTAACCTGACATACTTGACAATAAGATTTTATATTTGTATAAAGGGTTTTATTGAGTAAAATTATTTAAATTGTGAGTAGATACTAGGTACTCTAATATTTAGCTCCCATTATCCTTGGGATATTATGAGTGGGTTCTTCATTAAATTACTCCCAACTAGTTGGTAGTAGGTGTAACCGTAAATATAGAGTGTATGAATGTATATAAGTTATAGTTTACTAGTAGATATATACTATAATCAGGAACGATAGTTAATAAATCATGATAGATTAATTATATTATAATTACTATTCCATATATATAATATATAATTATATATAATATATAATATATTATTTATATGATTATATGTGACTATATTCTTAATTATAATATAAATTAATATATATATATTAATAATATATTAGTTTATAATTATTATAATATTATATATATAATAAGTTTAATACCTTAAGTAGATATATGAGTAGTATATAGAGCTAATTAAATAATTT
>JABUQX010075353.1:0-2500 GCA_015478945.1 Trachelipus rathkii
ATATATATATACATATATATATATATATATATATATATATATATATATATATATATATATATATATATATATATATATATATATATATATATATATATATATATATATATATATATATATATATATATATATATATATATATATAATATATTTATTTACATATATATATATATATATATAACAATAATATATATATATATATATATATATATATATATATATATATATATATATATATATACTATATATATATATATATATATATATATATATATATTTATATAACTAACTTATATATATATATATATATATATATATATATATATATATATATATATATATATATATATATATACTTAACTTATATATATATATATATATGCTATATATATATATATATATATATATATATTGATAAAATAATTTTTAATTCGCCAATTTGCAATTCCCTTTGGATATTTTTTCCGAATTTCGAGAATTTGTCATTTGATTTCGATTTTTGTCAAACAAGTTGAGTAAAATTTTTTATAATGTTCGACAATGTAAAGTAGATTGGTGTTTAAACAAATCAATTCGGCAATGCAGAATTTGTAGTCGGCAATGTTTCTTCTTTCGGTAATTTCATAACTACTAAACCGACTAAGATAATATTCTTTCAACAAACATTCCAGATATTTTGTTCGGACTCGCATATTTGATAATTTGCCAAAACTATAGGCAATAAAAACTGGAATTTACATATTTGTTCGTTATTTTCCAATAAACATTTAGTTACATTGTATGTAAAAATGTAATTATTAAGTTCTTCTAGCATTAATAAAGCTGTATACATAATAGTGTGATTAAATTATTTATCTGGGTTTTTAGTTACCTATTCCCTTCCTGTTTATTCATTCATGTAAAAGATTGTTCGACGATGTACGGCGTTATTTTATTTAAACAATCCGTAATTTCATTTTTTGATAAATGTTCACCCTTGTTCTCTTGTATAGTTGCCTCTCCGAAATTCTTCTTAGAAATTTGATAAACACAATTTGATATATTGAAACGTGGGAAATAAAGTGAAGTGCCTATTCAGGTAAACTACCATCAAAAATTGACAATGAAACCATTGCCTTTCTCATCTTTCTTATGGAAATGAACCCTCTCAACCCTCTGAAATAAGCAAATTTCGCTCAAAGGAAACTTGCCAAAGAAACAATTTGCTCCAATTCCTACTCTACCATGATTCCATGAACATTAAATGGACAACTGAAATCTTTCAAGAAGGTTTATGGCTTATTAAACAGCAGGAATAACAATGACGTACTCGATCGCAGGCATGTGTAAGTATATTGTATACAATCTATGTGAGCATGTACTATATAATACACTATATATTTTATGTATGTACTATATAGTGTACTATATAGTGAACTATATACTACACTATATAGTATATATATATATATATATATATATATATATATATATATATATATATAATATATATATATATATATATATATATATATATATATATATATATATATATATATATATATATATAGTACTATATACTACACTATAGTGTAGTATATTGTATTATATACTACAATATATAGTACTTTATATGTATGTACTAAATAGTATAGCACTTTGTGCACTAAATTTGTTATATTATTTTGTGCCTATATATAATCCCAAGTTAATGGATACATTTTTTATGCCTCATTCGTTAGCAAAGGTTAGAAGCCTGCCAGGTTCCACCGGAGCTGGTTAATATCAGGAAACCATGGCCAAATTGATGGTCGACACACCCTGATACATGGCGTATGAAAGTGTGCAAGTCAAAGCAAGTCGGAAAAATAGATAAAGAAATTGTGTCCTTGATTTTATAAGTGGAAAACATGTAAGATTGAGCATAACGATTAAGCCTAGGGTCAAAGAGATGAACAGAGAAAAGATGATTGTGTAGAAAGACGAGAGATTAGAGAGAGTTAGTAAGAGTAGGAGAGTTGACAAGTCAAAAAATCCCAGACTTCACCTTTTCAAGGAGAGTTGTGGGAGAAGAACCCCACAGATTTGTGCTAAACATACTCCATACAGGAGAGAACGAAAGCCCTATAAAGATCAAGCAACTAGAGTGACGTGAAGATATTCTAAAGGCTCCTCAGAAAATCAAATCTTTTAGAAGCTTTTAGAATGAGATATACTGAGATCTTCCAAGAAAGATAACAAAAGAAAAGAAAAGAAATACTAAGAATATAAAGGACTGACGAAGGTTTGAGTTGTGTGTTTTCGAAGGTGTCATAATTGTTTGGAAGATTTGTTTAGTAAAAAGATGAAGAAACTGAGTTTTGAGGCTTTGAGACAGTCATGATTTCTCTGCCCCAGTAAGAAATATGAGGAAGATCAAAGACGAGTTTCTACAAGGCCCTCCTCAGCTAATTGCCAATGTGTTTGACATTTAAAAAAAAAGAAAGGAGTAATGAGTGTGGAGTCATCGTCATAGGAATGA
>JABUQX010075353.1:7500-10428 GCA_015478945.1 Trachelipus rathkii
TATTTCCTCTCCATCCATTCCCTCAATAGCTTAATTTTTACTTAACAAGTATGATAATGCTCATTCCAGTTCCAAAAACCCTCTCTGATTTTTCATCCATCACATACATTTTCCTTCTTCACAAACACAACATCAACCCCCCCCCCCCCCCTCATAACGTTCCACTTTGACACCAATCACTAACCTAACAAACCCTCATATAACTTATGGATACGGTGCTCGAAGAATGCTATTACTAACTTCACACTCTAATCTGCCTGCACAGAAATCGTTTACCTTCTTACCATATCTAATATCTCCCCTCCCGCAGCATAAAGGCACGCTGCTATATGCATTCCTCTTTCGATCACCTATACCACACATTCAGTAACGAAGTAAATAATCTGAAACACAATTCACCCCTTCAAAAAACTATTCATTGTCCAGAAAGCTCCCTTCGCCTACAACATCACTCTCACTGGACCGTATGTAGAACACACATTCCTTTGAAGACCTTCTCAAACAAAATTTAACCATTGGTATTCTAGTATTCACACAAACAAAATTCCCCATATCCATATACCACAAGTCACTCATCAGATTTGCAACTCCTACTCTCCCCCCTCTCATTCCTATACACTCCAACTCAAACGTTTTTTACCTCACACCACTCGCCATTCACCACTTATATTGCCATTTTTGTTTCCGTACATCAACAAATCAAATTTTAACTCCTTCTAAATGCATCAATCATCTCTCTCTCCTTTTCACATAGCCATTTATTTCTCTAACATTTCATTTACACATATGTTCATATAGTTTAACCGAATGATACAAGGTCGCCTATGGTGATCAAGACCAGGATCGTGGTATGCAAAAGCATTACTAGGCCATATAAAAGTGGCAGTCGGTCCCCAAGACTAAATGGTGGAGTCTGTGCCTATATAAACATAAACACTCCTGTACACGTCTCGAGAATCTGAATCTCCTAACTTCGATGTTCTCTGTGGCTAAAAATCTTTCTCCCTACTACTATCATTATCTTGTGTTTCTGGCTATCGTCCCTAAAATGAACAGATTTCACGTTCTTTTTGACTATATTTACTACTTTTCATGAGACTGTTACTTCTTCCCATCCAAATGCTGAGGTCCCCTATTTAGGGGATTCAACGTACACCACACTGATGGTTGGGCCTCCTCTCACACTGATGTAGGTGGGAGGAGGCCAAAAACATTCAGTATTCTCAACGATCTGGAACAATTGATTAAGGAACCTACACATATCCCAGATCGTCCTAACCAATTCTTGGAATACGCTTGACTTATGTTTCACACTACTCCTTCTCGCTATAATACACCATTTCTCCTCCTATTGGGTATCTGACCACAATCTTATAGCTCTTAACCATAATACTTTTTCTCCAGCAGCTCCACCATGCGCTAAACGTAATTTCTGGCACTCTTAATCGGGCTAATTGAAGGGGGGGAATTGCGTCGTTTTTTGGCAAACTACCTTGGAATGATCTGCTTTTGACACTGGGGATGCTTCGGTCGCCGCTGATAAGGTGGGGGTGTAATCATGATGGGATGGAGCAGGTTCATTCCTTCTCAACTAAATCTTTCTCTCCCAAAATCCATGGTTTCGATGGAGAATGTTTCTAGCGCCATTCAGGAGAGAGACATTGCGTTTCGGGCATGGAAAATCTTCGTTCTCTCCTATCACTCTTACTATTTTCATTCTGCTCGGAATCGTTTTGCAGGGATATTATTCGTCAGGCTAGCGCTACTTTTTACTAAAAGAAGTGGCGACAACCTGTTTGGTTTCCTAGCTGTAAAATTTCTGGCCCCTTGCCCAAAAAACTCTCTAACAACTTTTGTAATCTGCCCTTTCTCCTTATTCGTCTGATATGGTTCTGGTTGCTAATCTCCTTCTGAATATCGTGCAAGCGCTTTTTGGCCTCCTTTTTATCATCTAGCTAAGCGCTTCCCGATCTAACCTGCGAGCTCCTACTCTTCTCCTCTCAGGTTTTCCCATGTTTATACTGTATATTACACATGAATCGTGTGCATTGGATCCATGTGAGTTTACATGAACGGACCTACTTAAAGCTTGTGGCGGATGGCATTCCTCTCCCCGTGTTTTCGAACTCGCGGAGGCTTCCGAGCTGACTGCTGTTCGGTTCAACTTTACTCTCTCTAATGTCTTAAATTCTATACTTTTCCTCAATGCTAAGGAAGGCGCCATATGTCAAGATTACCAAAAAGGTAGCCACGATCATCGCATCATCATCATACTCGGCCCTATAGCTTCTCACCTGTAATTCTATCTAAGATCTTTGAAACTGATTCTTAAACTCTATTTCCTGGATCATCTGGGGTCTCATTCCCTTCTTTCAGATCACTGAGTATGGCTTTCGTCGATCGAGGTCAACTGGTGACGTATACTTCTCTATCTAACTGATTTACTGGTTTCTGCCCTTAAGGGATACATGGGGGTCTTGCGTGGGAGCTGACATATCAAGGGCTTTGACCGGGTTTGGCACGCGTCACTGCTTTAAGCTCCCTCCTTTGGGTTTCCTCTTCTCTTTGCTTACTCTTGGCTAGTTTTCTTCAGATCGTTCCATTTAGCTCTTGTTGATGGAGCGTCCTCTTTTCCTCCTTTCCTGTTAACTGTGGTGTTTTCCAAGGTTTTGTTTATCTCCAACTTTATTCCTACTTTTCATCAACGATCTCCTCAGCTGTATTCCAAACTCTGTTCACTCTTATGCCGATGACTCAACTCTCAATTCTTAAACTCATTTTAAATCTGCCTCCCTCTTTTGCATCCTAGAGTTGCCTCTCGTCTTTCAGCTTTTCCGATTCTATTCTTGCCGATCTGGATGGGATTTCCCGGTGGGGTCACCGCACTTGTAAAATTACTCTTTAAAAACTAACTTTCCACAGTTTAAA
>JABUQX010075354.1:0-7500 GCA_015478945.1 Trachelipus rathkii
TTTCACCAACACCCTCTCCTCGTCCACATATCCCCTTAAACAATCTTTCTTTTAAGCTTTCTCTGATCTCGCTGCACAAACTCGGGCCAATATCATCAACAACGCAGTTCTTACAGTAGACAGGAAAGAATAACACTACGTATTCGCTCTACATCCTATCTCACATACTTCATCAACATATAAAGAATAATAATCTAAAAAAAAAATCGTAATTATACTTCTAGCATAAGCGAACGCTGATATATGCAGTCTTATACTTCTCTCAAACCCAGCTATGTATGATTCAATTGAGGTTTATTTCACCCTAGGGTACTCCCGCAACTGCCAGTTTGCACTTTGAACCAATTTCCTTTACGTCGAAATCCATTCGTAATTTCAAAAGGGTCGACAACTATGAAACACTACACTAGCTCACCATAATCACGTTCACGAAAAACTCACCATAATATAACTCGTCCAGTACGAAATCCCGCTGAATATAAGGAGGAGACAATACACCCCTAAAGAATAATGTTATAGAATACTTATATTCTTTAGCCTTATATAATATATATCATCTATACGTATCCACGCGCCATGGATAGTACACGATATCTATTATATATACAAAGAGGGTACAAAACCTTAGGGTATATATAATTAGAAATATCAGTAAATCTTAGATTAATATTTATACTACTAATGTACTATTAACAATGAGAGTAATTATTGCCTCAATATATATTTATACTTATATATATAAAAAAATATATACTTATATATATATATATATATATAACTATTCACTACAGGCGAGGATTTGAGATCCTCTCTCATCAGCAAAACGCCACCTTAACACCGAAAAATATTGACTAGGCTGGTACTGACCTCAATATTATCGTATAGTTTGTAATTTACATACTTAAGTTTCATCGAACTCCTTAATTGACATAAAACAGACACTGGATTATATACGTAACTATAAGCAAATCAGCTTCGAAAGTACAACTGGAACTTCCTGGAAATAAAAGGCAACTATTTTCTCCATACTGCGGTTTCACGACAACTGACTAATTTCCAGTATGACCCTAAATGCGTGACCTCAATGCTTGGACTATAGGTAAAAGGAACCAAATATCAAATATCCTGCGAATCCAGCTGGTATTATTAATGCGGGTCCCGTCAACTGGTAATATCGCATTGACACCATGTCCCAGGTATGACCCAGCTGTAAAAATTACGACGGTAACTAGTGCAGGCACAAAGGTGAGAAATTCCGCACCTGGAATCCAGCTGGAAATAATGCCGTGGTTCGTACGGTTCTGCTGATAATCGCAGATGACCCAGCTGGCAAAAATCTACGACTGGTACAGTAAGTGTAGGAAAAGGTAAGAAATTCGACTGGATCCAGCTGGAAATAATGCGGGTTCGTACTGGTTCTGCTGGATAATCCCAGTACGACCCAGTTGGAAAATTACGACTGGATTTGAAAAAAACTGATCTTAAAACACAACAAGGTCCAGTGCGAAATTGAACTGGTTCCCACTGGAAATCATTGCACTGGTCCAGCTGGATCCAGTTGGAAAATGGCTGGAACCAGTAAAAATTTTTTGCTGGGCGCTTTGTGGTTTTCCAAAGTCGTACTGGTGATCAATTACCTTTCGCTATTCCTAACACCGATTTATGGTTATTTCCCGCTCTTAGGAACTACGGCAGACTTGCGTAGTGGCGCTTGACATATCCAAAGCATTTGACCGGGTATGCACGCACTCATTGCTCCCAAGCTCCCCTCCTTTGGGTTTCCTCCTCCTTCTCTTTTGCTTACTTATGTCTCACTTTTCTTTCAAAATCGTACTTATCGGCTGAGGTATGATGACGCACCGCAGTAACTTCTTCTACTTCTTCTATTCTTTCTATGGAAATACTTTGCTGGTGTCTTCCCCCAGGGTCTTTCGCGTCTTATCTCCTACTCTAATTCCTAACTTTTCATTAATGACTTCTGCACCTCTAATACATGCTCTAACCTCTATCCCTCCACCTCTTCAGCGTATGCCTGAATGCACTCCGATCTTTCATTCCTTCACACTCTCATTCTCAATTCTGCTCCAAGTGCGTCTTTACTTCTACGAATCATTGCCCTTCCTCGTCCTAATCTTTCCGTTATCCTTATCTCGGAGGGCCTGATCCTCACGACTAGAATTTGCGGGTGGGGTTCTCACCTTGTGAAATTCAATTCTTCTATCACAAAAACCCAACATCTACAATCTCTCCCTCATCACCTAAACATACCTTCTACTTCCCCATTCTCCTTTCGCAACTACCACGGCGTTTCTCTCGTCTATCTCCAGTTCAGACCATATAAACATCCTTGGCCTTAACATAAACAAATAAATGTCTTGGAAGAGTATCACCACGTGTGGGAGGCTCAACCAGTGGGTTACTAGTCTTAGAACTGCGAGACTATTTTTCCGTCTTCTCAGTACGTCCAGCTATACCGCGCGAAGGGTCTCATCCCGCTCCTTGTATAGATAGTACTTGTTTCTCATATCTGGGGAATCTGTGTTTCACCCCGGCTTTTTTGGATAGGGTCGAATCAAAAGACAAAAGAGCACTTTTTTATCAAACTCTGTTATGGCTACTTTCATTTCGAGTTACTTGATCCCTCTATACTTCTGCTACGGAGGATTATGTTAGTTGCTTTTTATTTTATAGGTTATCTTGGAGATTTGAGGGGGTATTCGGGGGGAACTTAAGTTTGCGCGTACCACCCACTTTTTACGACCGCCCTCCGTGCAACATAGGGTGCTGTACTCGCTGTCGACACGAGTTATTTGCGTAGCATATTGGTAACATCCAGGCGCATTTACTGGCTGTTATACTCTTGGCCTTGCCACCTTCATACTTGTTCAGCTGATCTCTCTTCATCTCTGGTTGTTTCCTTGCTGAACATTCTTTCACTCTTTAAACCTGCGTCTATGTATCATCTCTGCCGTAATTTTGCGCCTAGCGGATGCTCAAATTTTTTGGACATGCACCCCTCCTTGAATAGAAGCTCTGTCCCGTACGTGGTGGTGAGATACTAAAAAAAAAAATCAAAAAATATTTGAAGACTCGGTTTAACGTAACGATTAACGTTACTTCCCGCTACAATTCTTTACCGATAAATACTTAATGTTAACTGCCGTTCATTTTTTTTTGGTTAACGACTAAGAATGTAACGACGTTAACTTTCTCATAAACACGGTGCCCACCTTTGTATATATAGCTTATATATATATATATAATAATACTAATATATATATATTAATATAATATAAGTATATATATATTCATAATATATATTAATATATAATATATATATACTCCTATCATACCTCATATATATAATACTAATTATTATGTAAATTAGTAACTTAAATAATCATACAGAAATCGAATTCAAAATTACATTATTCGCCATAAACTCCCATGATAAAGATGTTCGAAATAATATTTATTTTCATGATGCATTAACTCAAAATGAATTGTAGAAAACATGTCCTCAACATTACATCATATATTTTCCAAAGAGGGATGCCGGATGCGGATGTGCCGTTAAGTGAGAATGCGGATGCGGATGCGGACATGTGCCGTTAAGCTGAGGATGCGGATGCGGATGTCACAATGTAGGTGAGTATTGTTTACCGCAAATGCGGATCGCTGGATGCGGATGCGGACTGTCATGTCCATCACTAATATATATATATATAATATGTGTTATAATATTATATATATATATATTATATATATATATATATAATATATATATAGTTATATAATATAATGTATATCTATATATATATATATACTATAATATATACTTAATTATTTATATAATAATGAAACTAATATATTTAATATTATATATATATACTACTTATATAATATATATATTATACATATATATACTATATATATTATATCTATAATATATATATATATTATATATATTAATAGTTAGTATATACTTAGTACTATATATTATATTGTATAGATATAAGATGGTACATATTATATATATATATACCTATAAAATTATATATATATATGATATAGTATCACTTATATACTATAGTATAATTATAATAATATATACTCTTTTTTATTATTATAGTTATATTTTCTGATATCAAAAGTTTCAGCTTATTGAAGTTTTGCTGTTATGTATAAGTACTATATAATTACTAATATATAATATATAGTAGTTTTATAATATACCGTAATTTTATACTATATATAATATATATATATATACTATTACTATAATAATGTATTTACAATAATATACTATTATATATATAATATATTATATATTTATATATATATCTATATATATATATATTTATATATATATCAATAATATATATATATTGATATATATTATATATAATATATATATATATATACAGTGTGGCCAAGATAAAAGAAAATTTGCTTTAGCGATACCGATACATCGATACACAAAAATTTACTTTTTTAGCGATACTGATACACCGATACTTGCTTACCTTCTTTGGCGATACCGATAAAACGATACATGTATCTACCGATACATGTATCTAGATACTTTAAAACTAAAGATTGCAAAATAATAGGTTATATATAATAATATATATGAGTACTATATATACGGCTTTATATATATATCATATATATATATAATATAATATATATATCATATATATATTATCCACTATGTATAGGCAGTATAGCATATATACTAATAATTATAAGTATATACGTATATAGTATACTATGATCTACTATCATCTATATCTAGTATATATATATATCAATATATACTATATATAATTAGAGCGTATAAAGCCCTACACATTGTAAGAGAATATGATGAGATACTAAAAAGATTAGGAAACCTGATTTTTCTCATACACTGAATTTCCTTTTAAAAATACCAAACTGCTAAACATTTCATCAGACAGTCTGCCTCTTTTAGGAGAATGAATATAACCTACCAAACTGAAGAGTCTTTCTACTGATGCTGATGATGGTAGTGGGGTGCTGTATTTAAAAAATGAAAAACTGCAAAACACCAGGAAAATGACGTAGAGAGATTCCAGTGAAGATTTTTATTTGGCAAAATATTTGAGAAACCTCCATATCCATCGAATCTTGGCTTGTAGTCGTTGATATTTCATAATCAAAAAAGTCATCGGCACTACTTTCAGAAACTGCATAATCAGTCATGCTATTTGGGCTATCTTTTTGGAGGGCCTTTATAGAATTCAACAGCATTTCTTGGACTCCTTTCGTCATTGCAGTAGTTTTGATGTCAATGTTAATCGAATTGATAGCCACTTTAACTTGAATCTTGGATTTGACACAGAAGCTAATATTGCTAGTTTAATTTCATGGCATATATCCAGATTGAGAAACTTCCGAAACCTATTTGAAAAACCCTTTGAAATGGTTTAGAAGTGGCTGACAATACTGAAGGGGCTCATTATTAAGGCGATTAATTTTTTTTAATCAACTGCTAGAAGAGTTGGCAACAAAGCTCAATAGAAGCAATCTAGTTCAAATTATATATATACAGGGCCGTATTTACCTATATATCTTTACATATTTCTATATATATACGATATATATATAATAAGCGTATATATATATATATACTTTATTTATATCTAGCGCTATCACTTGACCTATATATAATTATTACAAATAACATAAAAGCATCCAGGAAAGGTTCAAAGACCCTGTCACAAGGGGTCATGAAGCTCTTTATACATCTCAATATATCTATCCATTCTCTACGTGTTATCAGATACCTCTTCATTTACTCTGAGTTGACTCTTATTACATATAAATTAACAAGCAATAGACAGACAATATATAGCCTATGTACTTCTATCTAAGGATCACTTAACTACATACTTGTCATTACATAACATCCTATATACTATAATCCTCATAATTATGATATATAATATATATTATAAGGCTAGATACTCTTACTATATCCTCTGAGTATTATACTACTATATTCATACAGTAGTTGTATTCATATCCCATACCATCTTCAAATCTGTATATTTCAGCATTACCATTCTATATATTATTATATACCACACTATATTACTCAAACTATACCTTCATACACTTTATATTTTTTAAAGTATTGCTTAATTGTATCTGTCCTCTTTCATATCTGGTTATATATCAGTCACATTAACTGAACTTAGAGATATATTACAAGATATAAAAGAGCGCGGACTGTACGACATCTCTGCCAGACTGAGTAATTCTAGCTTAATATTACTATATTGTTATACTTACGTTGCTATTTATAGGACTTCAGTTTATAGTGTTATCAAAGTACTATAGCATCACTAGTATATATATAAGCATTTTTGTCCTGAGCGCAAATATGCGGGCAGTTATTCAGTAGATTAGTTATTATCATTGTTACATCGCAGTCAAGTTCAGTCAATATACATTCCTTTTCACGAAAGAACGACTTTCTTCTTCAACATTTCACTCAATAAAAGCTAAAGAGTTTTTTATGTTAGTTTCTATCAAAATGTTTCAGCGAGTGAGGTACCCTTGTGCTTGTTGTCAAAGAAGACCTGCTACTTTACAGCTTCCCACTATATCTTGAGAGGCTAGTTTCCCTATTTTTTTAATGACTTGTTAATCTTGCAAAAATTTGTTGTCCTGTACACAATTTCACTTAACCTCATTACTCTCTGCCAAAGACACTATGTTCCTGCTATGATATATATATCATCAGTATATCATACCTAACCAATGATATTTATTTGCAATTTTACTCTATACATACCATTATTATAATTCTATCTAAGTATTACCCTATATTACCACTAATTACTATACTTCTATATATAATAGCTAGCTTACTTATATCAACCTCATTTATATATACTCATATCCTATCTATTATATATATATAACCCTTAACTAACTACACTACGAAATGACATATTCTTTCTAGGTGCCTTTTTATAGCTGTTCATTTTAAAAAGTCAGACTTAGCCTTGCTCCGTGCTATCAGCTCTTTATTATGACATAATAAGTGCGTATATGTTACCTTTCAAAAAGTCCCTAAAGTGGGTCTTGACCCTTTACCACCACTCCTCCTTCTAGGATGTAGTTACTAATCCAAGAGCGTTGTTTAACCCCTTCTTAATCTCACGCGACTGTATCCTACAACAGCGATCAATCGCCAGCACAGAGGTTCATCCATCGAAAAGCTTTCACTTCCTGCGCAACGATAGGAGGTGCAGCCTATAGGACATAAGTCGGTTGTACATCAGTATCCATATAATTACCCTCTCCAACGATCTCCCGCTCTATCAACACTCGGGGTCAGAGCTAGTACGCCTACTTGCTCTCACGGCTTTAGAGAGTTCTTTTAACTCGGCGAGTACTCTCAACAATATGAACTAAGTATCAGACTAATGACATCTATGGCAACTTATTAGTCGTGAGCACATTTGA
>JABUQX010075354.1:15000-36934 GCA_015478945.1 Trachelipus rathkii
TAGAATTCAGCTGATCACAGGTGGGTGATCACTAGTGGAGGCAAGTGATTCAAATGGAGGGGATAGCTGTTCGCGTCGCTAGGATTGATTAAGTGGATATGGCAGCAATCCTTTCACGTGTGGGCATAAAGGATGCGTGGATAGAGATGTTGTTGTTGAGCTGTGAATAAGAGTTCAATGTAGCAGGAGTGAGATTCATAAGCGTGTGGATGACGTATTCTGTGCACAGGTCAGTCTATCTAAGAGAAACATGATCTAAAGTGGATGCTAGTCGTGTGGGCACGGCTGTTTATTCGAAGAGAGGTGTAGGGACGAAGCGCTTTCATCGTAGCGAGAGTTCTCCACTGTTCTACTGGTGCAGAGATATGAGTGGAGATCTATTTATCAGGCTATGGAGTGGGCAAAACTTAGCGACGTCTAGAGGAATGAAGATTGGTCTGCCGCGGAATATAATCCGTGAGAGTGATATATGGTGATTATTTATCGAGAGGCGTGAAGAGTGAGTGTAAACTCGTGTAGCTTAGAGAAGTCTGCATAATTCGTCGTGTTCGTATCAGACTCGCATACAAGACGAGATTTTGGGTCTTATTATTCGTACATGTGAATGGGATGGAGTGTGAGAAAAGTTCCTCTGATTATAGGCACTTATGAGATCATTCAGTATAGAATGCGTGTCACATACTCGATCTGTTATAGCATAACTCCAAGTGGCATGGAGTGACCTCTGTCAAGGTGAGTGTACGAATATGTTGTCTCGGGGACTATAGAAGGGCATATTCGTCTCGAGATCAACGTGCGCTCTTCGATTTAGCTGAATACTAGTGCGGCGGAAGGATTAGCAGGTGCCGAGAGGTAGGTATGGTTCTAGATGAGAATCGAGACGTGTAGGAGACTTAGTGTTGCGCACTAAGAGAAGAGTAGGTGGAGGATAGAGGATTTTGTGTCTGTGAACATGGTCTATCTGAGCGCTATCGAGAGTTTTCACGTATCACCTCACGGGCAATAGGGCATTATCTAGATTAAGAATGAAAGTTAGTGAGTGTCACGTCGCTATAGTGGTTAAGACGCGGATTCTGATGAGACTATACATCGTGTTGCTATGGAGGGTCCGGGCTGTAGTCCCAGATATAAGGTAGGGAAGGAGGAATTAAGGATAATGGCTATAGGAAACTTTCTATCATCTATTGCAGGGGTTGCGCGCGAATTAAGGAGCGCGCCTTCAGAGTTGGTTCCGTTCATACCACGTGATAGAGGATAAGTGGACGACAAATATATTGTCTCGGAAGATGTCATTAATGGATAGGTCACAGGTGGTCCGACGGGGGCAGTAAGGTGTGGGATCGACGATATATATTCTTCGATGCTTAACTGTGGTGGAGAAGCCTATTCTGTCGTTCACGTATATGGTCATTTAGTCTCTTAACTTTCGACTATAGTGCGGGTCATATGTGCGCACTGGATCGCTTCTCTGTGGGCATAGCAGGCTAGTTGATCAGGACACTCTCTAAGGATTTCTTGACTACGTGGTAGGGCTATGATGCGGGTCTCACTAGTCTCAACTGTCGGCAAATCCAAAGGGAGTGTGGTAACTCGCTAGGGTTATTATACAGTCCATCACGGGGATAGCCCTAGTTTAAATAGAGGTGAACTTGCATCTAGATAAGTGTCACATCTCGAGGCTGGAGCTCTGTTTCAAGGAGGGCGATTCCTATAACTTAGAATGTAAGTTCTAGGGGACTTCAAACGGGCAGAGTAGTATAGTTTCAATACAGGTGGTACTTTTCTAAGGTAAATTCCACTATTCTCAGGGCATACGGCGTCTTATTTTAAAGAGAAGGGAACTTTCTCTAGGTATGTTTCACGACCTAAAAGTGTCGCTCATTGATACCGGCTTGTAAGCGATCACGGTGAGTGAGCGGGGTGAAGGAGACCCCTAATGTACGTTTGAATGGAGGGGAACTTCTTCAAAGATAGCATTAAACTCACGGACATAGTCGAGTTCAAAGGAGGACTTCTCTAGGTTAATTATCCGACTCTAGTGCATAGCCACTTAATTACAAGGAGGGAACTTCTCTAGGTAATTCACACTCTCATCGGGCATATAAACGCTATTCAACGCGTGAGGGGAACTTCTCCCTAGTGATAGTTCACCAACTCACTGGGCTTAGCCCTATTCAAGGAGGGGAATAGTGTCTGTATATTAATGTCACGCTACGTGATCGGGCACGCGATAGCCCTGATTACGCATATGGTTGGAGGGGTGGAAATATTCTACTTGGGTGAATTGGTTCACAGCGCGTAATCTGGGGATCGGTAGGACCTTATGTATACTGAGGGTGAAGTCGGATGAGATTGAGTCTTATAGGGTAAACAATCACTAACGTGCACGTGCAGCTCGAAGTATGGCCGCTTAATTCAAGGAGGGAACTTTGTACGTACTACGGTAAGCTTTTCGTGCATACGGGGCACTGCGCTCGCTTCTCATAGGAGGGGGTAACTCTATTCTGAGGTAATGTTCAGGGCGTCATACGGGTATAGTCCTTAGCTTATTGCATAGGGTAGGGACGAGATACTCTTCACTGCTAAGTTGTGTCATGTATTACACCACCTCTAGGGCGGAGTAGCCCTGTAGGTCTCAAGGGAGCGGAACTATACGTACGCTAGGGTTAATTTCAGACTACGGGCATAGCGACCTTATCTTCCAAGGAGGGGAGCTTCTCTGGGTAATGTTCACTAGCTCATCTGGCATAGCCCGGTGCTAGGACTAGGAGGATGTAGAAGTGTGGATTCGTTTTCTAGGGTAAGTAATACTCATCACTGATGGAGATAGGAGCGCTATTTTCAAGGAGGGTATTGTCTCGTATGTGGAATATGGTTACTGACATCTATCGAACGGGCTAGCCTCTATTGCAAGGGGAACTTTTCTCTTAGGTATTAGTCCATCTGACCTAAACGTAGGCGTAAATAGACTTTATTCAAGAGAGTGGGAACTTTCGACATATAGTGATTAATTAATCATACACGCTTGTCAACAGGTGCATGAGCAGCGCGCTATTCAAGAGAAGGTGGAACTTCTATTCATAATGGTATGCGTTGAGTGTAATGATCATTACTGGGTGTAGATTTGTGACGCGGATCAATTTACATGAGGGGCATGAGCTCTCTAGTTCAAGGAGGGATGGAATCATGTGATCTCAGGAGATGTTGTTATTCGCTCATCATTCAACGATATGCGTCATAATCTTGCACCTATTACAGGAGGGAACTTTCTAGGTAATTCAGCTAACCTCATCGGTCATTATGCTTACTATTCATATGGAGGCAGGGACTTACCTCTAGTAATTCACCAGCTACGGGCATACGCCTATTCAAGGAGGGGAATCATATCTTGATAATTCACACTCTCACAAGGTGAATAGCCTATTTGATGAATGAATGTATGCATAATAGTGAACTTCACTCTAAGGTAAATTCACACTCACTGAGACATTAGTCCGCGTTCAATGAGAGGAATTTTCTAGGTAATTATCACCGTCACGGGCATAGCCCTATTCCAAAAGGGGAACTTCTCATGGTAAATTTATCACACGTCACGTATATATATATATAATATATATATATATATATATATAATATATTAGTGCAATTAAAGCCCTTATTTAATGGAGGGGAACTTTCTCTAGTAATTATATTCACAATTCACAGGGCATATGCCTAATTTCAATGGAGGGTGGAACTATTTTCATTTAGGTAATTTCAAATCTCAACGGACTTAAGCCCTATTTACAAGGAGGGGAACCTTCTTGATAATTCACACCTCACGTCATAGCCCCCTATATTCAAGGAGGGGAACTTTCTCTAGGTAATTCTAGCACCTCAATTAGAGTCAATAACCTATTCAAGGTAGGAGAACTTCATCTAGGTAAATTCACACCTTCATTCGGGCATAGCTATTCAAGGAAGGGATGTTGTCTCGCTAATTGAGTTCTCACTTCACGTGTATTACGATCATTTCGCAGGAAGGGAACTTCTCTATAGGTGATTCATCACTTCACGTGGGTGTTGGGATGGCCCACGGCTGGGATTCAAGCGGGCTCCTATTTACAGGCGGGGAACTTCTTTGGCTTAATCCATCACACCGGTTTAGCGGGGCAGTATCGCGCTATTCACATTAGGTAACTTCCTCGTAGTGATCACACTCACGGGCATGAGAAACGCCCTTTTTCAAGGAGGGGAAACTATATCTAGGTAATTCTACTCGCATCTAACGGGCATCGCCCTAATTCTAGGAGGGGAACTTCTCTAGGTAATTACCACATCAATAGCGGCATAAGCACTATCAAGGAGGAGAGGAGAATTCTTCTAGGTAATTAATCAAGCCTTCATAGGGCAATATAAGCCTTAATATCAAGGAAGGGGCAACTTCTCTAATTCGTAAAAATAATAATTTAACACCTCAACGGAGCATATCTATTTCAAAGAGGGAAATTTCTTCTGTCTAGGTAATTCACACCTCAAGGGGACATAGCCCTATTCAGGAGGGGACTTCCTCTAGTTAATTTCACACCTCAGCGGGCAAATAAGCACTATTCAATTGCAAATCTTCCTAGGTAAATTTAATCACACCTCACGGCATAGAGCCCTTATTATCAAATGGATAGAGAGGAATTCTATAGTATTTATCTTAACCATTTTAACGGGCATAGCCTATACAAGGGTAGTAAGGAAACTTTCGATAGTAAATTCACACCATACATTCGAGGCCAAAAAGACCTAATTTCAAGAGGGAACTTCTCTAGGATAATTAATACAACTCACGAGAGTCATCATTGACCATAAATTGCTTCACTGGAGGGTACATTTATCTATAATTTACACAGATAACACTGAGGCAAATAGAGCACCTATTTCTCAAGGAGGGGTATACTAGATCACTAGGTATTTTACACACTTACACGGAGATGAGCCCTATTTTAGAAGAGAAAATGATTAGCAAGTAATACGGCAACACTAGTTTCTCTAGGTAAGTTTTCTCCAACAACTCAGAAGGAACATTGAGCCCTTGATTGCCAGAGGGGGCCGAATGTGTCGTCCTAGGCTAATATGTGACCTCACGGGCAATACGCCACTAATACAGATCAGCGGGACTTTATTCAAGATGTAATTCACTGGTTGTGCAGCTGTAAGAGTCATAGCGACAGCGAAATTGTTTAACGAATGGAAGGGGAACTTGCTTACTAGGTATTCGACACCTCAGGGGGAATCACAACATACATATCAACAGGGGATCGAGGAGGAAAACTATATCCTCCTACGCCTATTTCACTCTTGCACCACTTCTACAGGCATCAGACCCCTCAATTATTTCCAAGGGAGGGGGTAACTCTCCTCTAGGTTATTCTCTCACTACGTATCACGGGCATATAACAGTACATATTTCAAGAGAGGGAACATAATTTACCGAGAGTAAAATTATCCCACCAACTATAGACACGGCGGAAGACATAACACCATCCTTGCAGATAGGAGGGGAATGTCTCTTATGTAGTGTATACACAACACCTAACAGCATAGCCGTATTCAAAGGAAGAGGGAATCGTGTTATCTAATCTAAGAATTCACCCAACCACATCACGCACGGCTAATCAGCGACTCCTATACTCAGAAGGGGCGTACTATCTTACGGTAATCTTACACTCCTCAACGCGTAGCCCTATTCAAGGACGGGAGAACTTCTCTAGTATATCACGACCATCCGGGCATAGCCTATTCCAAGTGAGGGGGAACTTCGTCTAGTAAGTTGCACACCTCACACGCGGCAAGTAGGCCCTATTTTCATGGAGGGAAACTTCTCTAGGTAATTTCAACAACTCACGAAAGAGCGTCAGTATGACAGCTATAAAGACGGGCTGTGTGCCAAGAATATGGACATCGAGCCATATATATAGAGGAGGAAGCTTCTTCTATCAAGGTAATATCATCACACGCATGAGGGCGTAGAGATAGAAGGTAAAGAGATATGAGTGCCGTAGAGTACGAGGGCTGGCCGGATGATCGTAAGACGTGGTGAAGAGGTCTGATCTACTAGTCTGTATAAGTTGAAAGAAATTGCTGAATAGAAAACTGGTGGTTGGTGAGCTTGCACTAGTACTGTGATCCGCGTTGTTCATTCAAGTGTTCGGTGTAGAGTCTTGCAGCATCTGGCTCGGAGATTAAATCACAGTAACTCAAGAGGCAATAGGTCTCAGCTTGAATTCAAGCTGGAGTGGGAACTTCTCTAGGTAATTCTCACGCCTCACGGCGCACTCAGCCCTTACTTACAAGGGAGCGAGGGATATACGTTGCTACGAGTCTACATGTCAATCACCTGTTCAACGGGCATAACGCCATATGTAATGCGATAAGGGCGGAACTAGTTCTTCTAATATAATTCACAACAGCTCAACGTGTGCTCACGTCTTAATTGTAACGGGTCAGGGAACTCTTCATATGGTATAATATCACACGCAGTAGACGGGCGATTAGTACACCATAACTTCAACAGGATAGGGAACTTCTCTTTAGGACTAAATTCCACACATCTACACGCGAGGCAATTAGTGCCCTATTCAAGGAAGGGTACAACTTCTCTAGCGTAAATTCAGCACTACACAGGGGATCAGCCCATTCTTTATAAGGAGAGCGGAACTTATCTTAAATGTATAATATCCACTCATCCATCAGAGGAATAGCCTTAATCTCTAAGGAAGTAGGAACTTCTCTAGGTAATTCACATCTCTCAATCAAGTGACATTTGACTAAGCCTATTACAGGGAGGGTGTGGTATAACAGTTCTTCTAGGTAATCTGCACAATGCTACACGGGCAATAATAGGCCCGTTATTCAAGGGGAGGGGACTTTAAGATAATTTAAACATACATCAGCGGGCAGTAGCCGCTATTATAGGGGAACTTCTCTAGTGTAAAACTTATTTCTAACTACTTCACATGTAACTAAAGCGTGGCATAGGCGCCTATTCATAGGATAGAAGGGAACTTGCTCTTATAGGTAATTCACATTAGCCATCGACTAAGGAGGACTATAAGCACTTAATTTTACAAGAGAGTGGAAACTCCTTCCTCATAGGTAATTTCTACACAATGTTACAGTGCATACGGCTATTTAAGTAGAGGGAAATATATTTCATCTAAGAGGTAACTTTCACACTCACAGGAGCATATGCCGGCTATTTCAAGTGAAGTAGGAAAGGTAACAGTTCTCTTGGTGAAGATACCACTACGCTTCAACAAGGGCATTGAGCATCCTGAATGTCAAATATTGGAGTGTAATAGGACCACTTACCAACATATGATGTGGGTAAATATGTTCAACACCTTCACAGGTACATCGATAAGATCAACCTATTCTAAAAAATAACGTGTAGGAGACTGTCTATATAAGAGGTTATTGATTATTACCATTTGTGATAGCGGCATAGCACTCTGAATATCCAGGAGGAGCTCTCTGTCTTCGAGAGGTAATATTTCACAATCTCATCACGATCGGCTCTAAGCACTCTATTCACAATCGAGAGAAACTGTCATATGCTAGGGATAACTTCACACCTCACATGAGTCCATAATGTAGCCCTATTCAAGGTGGCAACTTTCACTTCTATAATAGACGTAATTCACAGCTCGACGGGGCGAAGCACCTATTCGAAATAATGGGGAATCTGGAATCATAACGGTAATCTACACGCCAATACACGAGAGATAGCTACATTAATTATTAAAGAGAGGAATTGATCTTTCTCTAGGTTATAGATTTAATCCTCAACAGGGCATTGCACTGTTGCATAAGAAGGGGAATTATTTCTACATATGTTGTGTAATTTCACACTACATACGGAGGCACATAGCTCTGACTTCCATATCGAGCTGTGACTTTTATATGGGTAATCATACACACTATACGGAATCATACAGGCCTCTCATTTAAGGTAATGACGTTGGACTTACTATAGTAATTTTACTACTCACGGAGTGCATACCCGATCTATTACAAAGAGAAGGGGAACTTTCTTCTAGGTAATTAACATATGTTGACTCCGATCAGCGGTGACACATAGCCTATGCAAGTAGGGGAAATCTTCTCATATGGATAATAACTTTCTCACTACACTTCACGGGCTATAGCCGCTATTTAACGGAGGGGAAACTTCTCTTATGAGGTAATCTTATCTCTCACACCTTCACTGAGGCATACTAAGCTGCATATGGCAAATGAGTGGGGGAATCTTTCACTATGTAATATACTACACTGAATTGAGCTCACGATGTTGGCACTAAGCATGGTCCTATGTACAATAGTAGAAGTGGTATCTATCTTCATAAATTAATCTATCAACAACAACTCATTGGACAATTAGTCCTATAATTTGCAATGAGGATCTTCTTCTAGGTGTAACATATTTAACATATAGAGACATCTCATTAAAATTGGAGTGGCGTAGCCCTAGTTTAAAAAAGAGTAGAGAAGAGGATGTGGGAACTTATCTAGGTAGAGTTTCAACCTCACGGGAACGTAACACGCTAATTTGATAGGCGTAGGGAATCTACTCTAATGTAAATATCCACCTCATCGGGAGTTGCACTGAAGGCCTTTTCACATAAGGAGAGTGTACTTGTCTAGAGATCTAGGTATGTCACATGATCCACACTCATGGGCATGAGGCCTAATTGTCTGGTAAGCGGGAACTTTTAATAGTAATATTCTCACTAACCTCTAAGTAGGATAGCTTATATACAATAGTGGGGAATTTTCACTCTATGTAATTAAATAACGCGAGCCTCACGGGCATAGCCCATACAAACAAAGGATGGGGAAGCTTCTCTAAGGTAATATCACATCCGTTAAAATCCGGTGCATTAATATCATGTCCATATTCAAGGGGGAATTTTCTTAGGTATTCACAACTCATTAACAGGGCATAAAGCCATTTAGTGAGAGGGAACATCTACTCTAGGAGCTAATGTCACACATCCACAGTGAGGCTTATAAGCACTATTCAAGGAGTAGAACAATCCCTCATGCAGTCAAAGTTATCATAAACACACGATCACGGGCAATAAGACCTATTCAGGGAGGGGAAACATCTCTATGTATGTTCGTACTTACGGGCATACCTTTATATTCCAAGCGAGGGGCAGCGTGGTCTCCTAAGAAGTAATCTCACACCTCAACGCGATAACCTATTACATGAGGTGGAACTTTCTGCATGAGGTAATAGTTCACAGCACCTCTACGGTGCATAGTCTATTACAGGGAGGGAACTTCTACAAATTAAGTTCACATTCACAATCACAGGCATAGCCTATTCTAGGGAACTTCCTCTAGGAAATTCTTACACTCTCGGGCGTAGCCCTAATTCAATTAGGGGAACTTCTCTAGGTAATCCAAATCACCACCTCTCACGGGCATAGCCCTTATTCAAGAGGGGAACTTCTCTAGGTAATTCACAAGCTCACGAGGCATTTACCCTTTTATCAACGAGAGGGGGTATCTTATCTATAGGTAAGTTTGACACTCAGCTGAGGAGTCAATGCCGATTCTTGGAGACTAAGAAGATAACAGTTCTCACTTAGGTGAATTCTCACTCTAAGAAGAGCCAACTATGCGTGAGAGTGTGTGTGAAGGGCAGGGGAATTCTCTACGTGAATTAAATCAGCTCATCGGGGCATAAGCCCTTAATTCAATGGAGGTGGGAACGTTTCTAGTTAAGTTCTCTCAACGACGCGTTCATGAGAGCATCGGATTGAGTGTATGTAGGTAACCTGGTATTAGTGGTGTTGAACGTTATGTGTAGGATGATGATCTATTGATTTTACAGTGAGCTCAAAGTAGGAGCAGGAACTGTTTTCTCGACTAACGGAGATAAGCGCTAATTTCATAGTGAGAAGGAAATAATTCTCTGAGGTAGTATATCACAACGGCTCACGGGTTGAAGCACTTAGCCTCATATACAAGAGAGGGGAACTCTCCTTAGCCGGTATTTCTCATCGGGCACGGGCATAGGCCATTCAGAGGAGGTTGGAACATCCCTAGGGTAATGTTGCAACACGCTCTCACGAGGCATCAGGGCCATGACAAGAGTGGGAAGTGTCTAAGGATGTTTCTCTTTGCATTTACGGCATAAGCCTATCAAGACCGAGGGAACTTCTCGAGGTAATTTTCACATCAGGGTATCGCTATTGAGGTATGGACGTGTGTCTCTAGTATTCACACTGCACTGGTCATCGCGTTGTCGTCGTATTTTCAAGGGGATGGGAAGCTTTGTTAGGGACGAGTTGCTACGTAGCTCAGCGGGCATTATGGCCTAGATGGGGAGGTGGTGAACTAGCTTTGCTAGTTATTAGGACTCCTCACGGGGATAGCCCTATTTAATGAGGGGAACTTCTCTTGGTGGGTAAGTTTCAGACATATGCTGGGTGCACGGGCATTAGACCCTTGTTCAGGAGGGTGAATGTTCTCTAGTAGGTGTGACTACTGCACGGGCATATGCCCTGATTCTAGGAAAGTGGGAACGTGTTGTTCGTGAGGGTTAAGTTCACAACCTCACGGGCATAGGCTCTCGATTTTGGTACGACCGGTTTTGGGTGGAAGTTTTCTATGGTAATGTCACACTCACGGGAAGCTGATTCAAGGGAGGGTGGGAACTGTCTCTCGTAGGTAATTTCCGAGCGTCTGGACATAGCTCTAATTGCAGGTGTGGAGGTGGATTTAACCATGGTAATTCTCACACAAACGTCAGTGGCATAACCAGGCCTACTTCAAGGGTGTTTTACAAACTCTCAGAGATATTTAAATTGGGCATATAAAACTATTATCAATTGTTCTAGGAGCGGAACTTCTCTAGGTTATTTTACTACTCACAAGGCAGTAGCCCTTATCTACAAGGGAGGGGAACTCTCATAATATATTCACACTTCAGGGGATTACGCCTATATTCAAGGAGGAGAAGTTCTCTTACGTAGAGTCACACCTCACAGGTAGCCCTATTAATCATAATGTTTATATATTTTAAAGTTGGATCCTAACGGGCAATGCCCTATTCAAGGAGGGAACTTCTCTTAGTAATTCACACCTCACGAAGAATATGGTGCCTTTATTACATGTGAAGGGGAAGATACTAGGTTATTTTTCACACACCTCACGGGGCATAAAAGTGGCCCTACTCTCACAGGGAGGGCGACAACTTCTACTAGTAATTCACCCTAAAGAGAGTGTATAGCACTATTGAAGCGGAGGGTGGAGTCTGCTACATCACTTCAATCACAGACTATACGGGGCATAGCCCTATTCACGGAGAGGGGAATACTCTCTAGGTCTTAACATTGGCAAGTCACTCCTCACACGGACTACAAAGCTATTGCAAGGGGCTCTAATAAGGATTTAGAGATAACAACTCTACGGAATAGGCGCCCTATTCATGGAAGGTAATCTTGTTCTAGGTAAATTCACCCTCATCAAGGCAGTAGCGCATATTTCAGGAGTGGGATCTTTCTTCCTAGGTCTTGTCACACTTCACCGGCATGATAGCCTAATATCAAGGAGGCGGAAAACTTCTCTAGGTAGTTAACACCTCACGAGCGCATAGCCCTATTCAAGGAGGGGAATTCTCTGGGTTTTACACCAACGCCGTCACTTGGGCTCATACAGCTATTCAACGTGGAGTGCGAACTCTGTGTAGTAATCTGTCACACTCAACAGGGGCATTGACCTATCAATCAGAGGGGAAACTTCTCTAGGTTATTTCTTACCCCTCTCACGATATCGCATTTGCCTCATGTCCAACGAGATGGGGAGAGTTTTCTTAGGGTAATATTTACAACACATCACGGGCATAAGCCACTATTCAGAGGGAACTTCTCTAGGTAATTCACACTCACGGGCATTGCCCTATTCAAGGAAGGGGACTTATCTAGAGGTAATGTCACAGCTCACAACCCGGGCTAAAGCATACTATCAAAGGAGCAGGGGAATACGTCTAGCGCATATTGCAGACTGAACTATACACATATTCAATGGAGGGCGAACTTCTGCTAGTAATTCACACTCCAACATCACACAGGGCGATAGTCCTGTATCGAACGGAGGGGAATTTCTCTAGGTAAGTTCACGCTCACGGCATAGGCTCTATTACAATCAGGGGGAACTTTCTAGGATATTAAACAGCTGAACACTAGGAATAGCACATTCAAGGAGGTGGAATCTGTGTCGTGGCACACCTCATCACGGAATAGAACGTATAAAGGAGGGGCCAACTTCTCTTAGAGTAATTCAACTTCTCGACATAAGCGCACGTGATTGTTCAAGAGGGATTCTCTAGTTGACATTCACAGCTTCATGGGCACTAGCCCTATTGCAACGGAGCGGTAACTCTCTCTACGGTAAAATCACACCGTCAAGGTGGCTTCAGCTATCTACAAGGAGGGGACTTACTCTGCGGTCGTCTCACACTACGTTCATACAAGCATAGACCATACTTCAACGAGGGGAAACTTACTAGTTTAATTGCTCTAATATCAACAGGCATAGCACCTAGTCGTGCAAGGAGGGAGAGGAACTATCATCTAGGATCTCAACTAACGGGCATTGACTACTACCTGGGTCAATGGTGGGGGATAGGTAAATCTCTCAGCTCAGCGGTGCTATTCAAGGAGGGAAGTGCTCTAGGTAATTCAGCACCCTGAGGGGCGTAGCACTTCAGGAGGGGAACACTAATCTAGTTTAAAAAACTTCAGGCGGGCATAGCAAATAAAGGAGGGAGTGAAACTTCTCTTGGATCATTTACACCTTCCGGGCATAGCCTATCTAGGCTGTGTACGGCAGATACTTCACAGGTGTACCTAATTTTAACACCTCAGGATAGTCTTAGAATTTCAACTGAGAGGATCTTAGGGCATCCTCAACACTGCACGAGGCATAGCCCTGATTAAAGAGAATGGAAATAGTCAATCACCAACTTACGGGCATAGCACCTGTCATCAAAGAGGCGGAACTTCACTACGGATAATACTCACCACTCACCACATTACGACTTATTCAGGAAGGAGCATGAATCAGATGACTATAGTGTACTGATGGCCATAGCTTAAGCAGTAGGCTCAGGAGGTGGATTAGTTGATGGATGTAAAGAGCTGCGTAATCAGTAGTACAATACAGGTGAAGGGTACGCGTGGCAATTTTCTCTTCTCTGTAAAATTGGTTGCGTCTGTTGTAATGGTAGGACAATTATTGAGGGTAGGATCACGTGCAGACGACCTGTCACGTAAGTGTCCATGCTATGTTTGGCGAGGCAGTGAGGCGTCTCATATTTTGCAGAGTAAGGTGAAAGGGCGATAACATTTCTTTTGTTAGTAAATCACTTAACGCATTCTCTTATTGGGAGGGGAATTCTCTATAAATTCAAACCACATCACTTGGGTAAGTTGGCACCACCTCAAGGAGGACTCTCGTAAGTATTTTAGGCATTCGTGATTATATCCTGATTCAAAGACAAGAGTTTCTCTGAGTATTTCACCTAGGGGCATGGCCCTTTTCAAGGAGGGAGTGCTCGTAACAACCATCGTGCATATAGTCAAGAATATAGTGGAATATCTAGGTAATATTCAACATTGTGTACCGCCTCCCTTATTCATGTGATGGGAAGTTTGTGTAGGTTATATTACATCACGGCATAAAGCCTAGTCTAAGGAGGATGGAATTATATCTCATAGGTCAACCGCGCATATACTAGGTTAGGCTAATAATCGCCCCGGGGGTGAAAAAAGGTTTTATCATAAATTTAGGCCTGGAAGCTAAGTTATTGTCATCACAGATTCTTACAAGAGAGGGTTAGTTTCGTATCTGTAAGGAAGTGCGCATTATTGTGTATTTTTCGTTGGTTTGGATTGTCAATCGTACATAGATTAATAATAATGAATATAAACAAATAATAAAAAAAAATCCGAAACTTATTTAAAAAACTTTTAAAAATATTTTTAGTTAACATTGTGAGCGAATAATATAAATGGTAAGTGAATAAATTGTTATTTTAAATAAAAACCTTACAATGAATATTTAAATAAAATATTACATGTATCTATGGCAGAGGAATAAACTTTATGTTTGTTTTATTTTTTATACTTATTACATGACAAGATAGATATAAAGCAGTAACGCAATAGAAAAACGGGGCATATGCCCTTTGTGTGAGGGGTGCGCTAACGGGGCTTACCTTACTGAATTTACTGAATTTATTGCTTTAGGATCGGTAAAATTATTATTGTTTTAATAATAAAATTCAATAAAATTTTAGTAAAAAAATTATTTTAAAACTTGATAATTAATAAAATTTATAAACAAAAAAAAGTAATTAACACAGTTTAGTTAACTAGGAAATACTGTGTATCTTTTTCATCTTGTTTCAAAAGTGCGAGGATAATGAGGAGATTGTCAGATTTATTTATTAGATGAGGTGGACTTTGTTTCGAAATAGGTTTGCTGGGTGTAATGTTGAGGCGCGCTGATAGAGAAGAAGAGCTCTTGATTGTGTCGATTGAGAGACATGCTCGCTTTGAGAATGACGTAAGGCAATCGTGTCAAGAGGGTGTTATAGTAGTGATATTATGAGCGTCTGCTATGCCGCTTTTGATGGTTTTGGCTTCTACGTCTCCGAGTGAGGCTGACGAGTAGCGTGCAGGTTGATCGAAGTACTAGGGTGGGTCGGGATCGAATGCCGCACTCTATCAGGGAAAGTTAGGGGTTATATTGAAAAGAAGGTATCGACCACAGTTAGGTGTACTCACGTGAAGTTATAGAGGGGTTTGTCAAGGAGGGGAGTTGTCATTGTTTGCTAGTCAAGGATGAATAGGGTGAGCCGTCAAGTTAAGAGTACCATCGCGAAGGCGATGAAATAAATGATACTTTAAAGGTTATTGAAAATTTTTAAGAGGTATGAAATTCGATCATATGAAGTTTTCCATTGGGATAGAGAGGTTCACAAAAGAATGTAAGCTAAACGCATAGTAGCTTTGGAAATAGTGTTGTAATTTTGTTGGGTAAAAGTGGGTGGTGGGAGTCTGGAGTGCCTTCTGAACGATGTTGTGTTGTGTGGGGTGGTGTGTGTGGGGGTGTTCGAATTCGTGATGGCAATGGGGTGGTGAGGGTTGGGGTGATAAAGCGGAGTGGGTGAGAGTGGTAAGTTCTTGTGGGGTAGTACTGAATTGTGATGTGATCGTTGTTGAAAGAGGGGGTTGCAGATTATGCAGGTGTTGGGTGTAGGCTGGACTAGTACCAGGTGAAAAGTGGTAAGAAGGGCAGTAGTGGTCTTAGTGGTGGTGATTGCGTTTGCATAAGGGGTTGTGTATTGGGGTTGGTGTTAGTTGTGGTGTGTGGTTGGCGGTGGTGTTGGTGTGGTGTGTGTTCCTGTTGTTAAATGGTAAATACAATAGCGCATGGAAGTTAAATAAACACTTAGTTAAAATTAATAAAATAATTAATAAAATAAAATTAATAATTATAAAAATAAAAATAAAATAATAAAGAAATAAAATAAAAAAAAATATTAAGAATAATAATAAAATACAATAAAAGTATTAAAACAAATAAAAACATAAATTGTTAATAATTATATTGAAGTTTTAAAGCGTAAAAAGCATATGGAAGTTAAAAGCAAGTAAACATATGAAGTTAACAGTAAAACATAATGAGTAAAGCAGTTAAAACGTAAAAGCATATGAGTTAAAGCAGTTAAAACAGTAAATACAGTAAAAACAGTTGCTATGTTAACCCTCTATTGGAATTTACTGCTTTACTGCCTTTTAAAGGTTAATGTAATGCTAAATAATATATGAAGTTTAGCAGTAAAACATGGTTTAAAGCAGTAAAACATATTGAGTTAAAGCCAGTAAAGCAGTAAAACATATGAGGTTTAAAGGCGCAGAAGCGTAATAACAAAGGCACATTACTCATCCCCTTTGGTTCCTTTAATTTGGTTAAACACCCTATTGAATTTAACTGATTTCTGCTTTACAGGGTATTGTAATGTTAATAATATATGAGTTAAAGCAGTAAAACATATGAGTTTAAAGCCAGTAAAAAACATATGAGTTAAGCAAAGTAAAGGGGCAGTAAAACAAAGCATACTTAATCCCTTGGTTGTCTATGTAACACCTCTATGAATTTACTGTTTAACTGCTTTTTAAGGTGGTATGTAATGTAAAAAAATATATGAGTTAAAGCAGTAAAACATATTGAGTTTAAAGCAGTAAAACATATTAGTTAAAGCGAAAGATGTAAAACATATGAGTTTAAAGCAGTAAAAAGAGTTCCAAAGTATCTAATCCACTTGTTTTGCTATGTAAACCTCTATTGATTTACTGATGTTACTGCTTATGCGCTTAGTTATTATGTTTTAATAAATTTCGTACTTTAATAAAAAAAATATAAATGTTACATTATTTTATTCACTTTTTCTTTTACATTAACATTTTTTAAACAATTATAAATTAAAAAAGTAAATTAAGTAAAAATATAAAAGAATAATATATGTTAATCAAATATCTAAGTGTTGAGAAAGTAAATCAACTAAAATTCCGCGGGCTGGGTATATTTGCGCCCTTGCGGGCGAATCGCGGCCCGGGGCCGGGATCGCGGGAAATATTGCGCCCTTCGGGTGGCATCGCGGCGGGCGGGTGGGAAGCGGCGGGAACGCACCTGTGGGGTACGGGCGGTCGTGGGCCCTTCACGCGCGGTTTTAGGGATTTCAATGCCCTGCGTTGCTGGTTGTTCAGCTATGATCTAGGGGTTAGACAAAAGATGGAGTCATCAAAGATGAAACATCAAAGCTTGAAGGGTATCAAAAATTATCGAAGTTGTGTGAGTGTTAAGTGGGTAGTAAGTTGGTTCTGTGCGTGGTTGTGGTGGTGTATCATATCGGGCTTTAGTGTTAAAGTGCTTATAAGTGTCATCAGTGTGGTATGGTAAGTGGTAAGTGGGTCTAAGGGAGGTGGGTAAGTGTGTAATAATGGCCTATGGGTCAAGTCGTCAGTTGCTTGTGTGTGGTTGGTGTGGTGTGAGCGTAGTGTATATATATATATTATATAATTTATTATATTATATTATATAAGTTTTAGAAAGATTTAGGATAAGTGATATATTGATATGATAATATAATATATATAGATACAAATAGGTGAATATATATTGTTTATATATATATAGTAAATCAAGATATATGACGTCGGAGTGAAAGTAGGTCAGAGATGGTTAAATAGTTGTTAGAGAAAGGAGGTACCTAACTCATATAGTAGGAAAGCGCCATCCTACCAACTTGTAATATACACCCAATCGAATCCTCATATCTTATAACTAGGGGTAGAGACACCTTATTAAGGGGTATTCAAAGGCTCAGGGGAAAGGTTATGAAAAGGCTTGAGGGAAACAGTGGGCCTGATTCAGTATGTGGCACTGATGATGGGCACTGTCAGTTGGCCTATATGTTTGGCACTACTTGCCCCACTCCATCTGGCACTCTACTTGGCCCCACATCCATTTGGCGCACTCGTTGGTGGCACTTCGTCTCGGGCACTCCTTTGGCGATCACTCACCTGGGCACTCAAGAATCTCATTAGAACATAATGAGAAACTATCCTCCTCGATGCTCTCTGTACATGTAAGTTCGGTTATTGAGGTGTAACCATCAAAAATATAGTGTAGTATATACTGAATCATACAGACGATAATGTTTACTGGAGTAATCTAGACCAGATCATTAAATTTCGTTGAGGTCAGGTCAAAGGAAATGATAGTTGGGGCCGAGTATCCGCGCAGAAGGAGATGTGAAGGACGCGATCTCGAAGGAATCGAAATACATCTAATAGATAATGCTGCAACCTTCAAAAGAATGGCGAATCATCCGCAAAGGTTGGAGCCATTTCAGTAAATGAGCATTGATAGGTTGTTCATCACACACACAATAGTATGGTGTAAGTGGCGGTATAAGTGTTCCCCATAATGTATATGTTAATGTGAGTGTGTGGTGGTGTGTGTCGGTGGTGGTTGTATCAAGTTGGGTCTATGGTGAGTGTTAAGTGGGTCCCTATGGGTAAAAATGTAAGTGTCGGGTATGGGTGAGTGTGAAGTGTGGGTATAAGGTTGTCAAAGTGGATTGGTGTGTATATAGTGACATAGTGTGTATAAAGGTGTCCATAGTGCAGGTGTCCTATGGGTAAAATGGTAAGTGGTCTTATGGGTTAAGATTTAAAGTGTCTATGGGTGAGTGGTGAAGTGGTTTGTAATAGAGAAGTTGTCAACATGAGGTGGGAATGTTGTGTATAAGTTGGTCAAGAGATAGAAGTGGTAAAGTGTTTTATTGTGCAGGAATTGGTGATGTGTGGGTCGGTTAAGGGGTGTGGTTTAAGGTTGTAGGGGGTTTGAGTGTATTGTGGGTTTACAAGTAGCCCTTTCGCGGTTGTTTGCCGTGTGGTGGTATAAGTAGGCCTAGCGGGGGTGGTGCTGTGTAATAAAGGAGCCTAAGCTGGTGGGTGGCGGTGTGTGGTATAAGATAAGCACTAGCTTGGTGTGTGTGTGGTGTGTGTGTGGGTGTGTGTGTGTATATGTGTTGTAGGGACACAGGTGGTGGCCCCGGCGGATGGAAAATAATTGGAACCAGATCCAAACAGGTTCAGGTACCTACATGAACCTCATGTTAGGCCAGTTACGTACCAAAGGCAAGGGTGGACAGGTACCTGCAAGTATGAAACTCAGATAATATCCTAACGTAATGCCCTCCCATGACCTTTAAGAAAATATGGCAGATTTGTTTCATGATCCCATAATACGTAAATCAAAGGCGAAACTATCTAAGGTCAAAACCGAAATAATCAAAGGTCCAAAACATCAAAAAGGGGCTATAGCCCCTAAAAGGGTGGGCCAAAAATTAGGGTGGCCAAATAATTGAACCCATGGAAGACCAAAGGGTTTGGTCGAAAAAATTAGGGTGGACAGAAAATTAGGGTTGCAGCCCTTCTTTCGAAGGTTGCAAAAATTTAGGGTTGCCAAAAAATTAGGGTTGCTAAAAAATGGGTTCCCAAAAAAAATTAGGGTTGCCAAAAATTGGGGTGCCAAAATATACAAAAGGTTTGGCCGAAAAATTTGGGTTTTCTCAAAAAAGGTACAAGGGGGCCAAAAAAAAGGTAAAGTGTTCAAAAAGGGTTCAAGGTAAAAAAGGTTCCAAAAAAAGGGTGCGGGTCAAAAAAAGGTCCAGGAGCAGGGTACGGCCTCCAATATCGCTCCGGTGTTACTACTTTTGACATGTTAACTTTTTACTTTATTTCTATTAACTTATTACTTAATTAACTTAATTTACTTATTACTTTTTTAGACTTTTTATTTTTACTCTTTACGTTCCTTTTTTCATTTTACTTTTTAATTTTACTTTTAACAATTTACTTTTAATTTTTACTTATTTTTACATTTTACCTACAGTTTTACTAATCTTAACTTTTTCTTTTTTATTTTCCCCATGGACTGATTTTACAGAAGAAGAGTTTTCATTCTTTACAAGTTTAAAATGTATACATTTTACATTTTTACTCTTTAACTTTTTACATTTTTACTTTTTACGTTCACCCCTTTTCTTTATTACATTTAGAAAATTTTATAATTTAACTTTTTATACGTATTTAATTTTTTAATTGACATTTTTAACATTTATAGATTTTAACTTTTTTAACTGGCGGCTCCGCACCTAACCACCACAACGGGCACCACCGCACCCACGGGATTTACTGTTTTTTATTTTGTTTTATTCCGTTTTTTTTTTGTTTTTTTTTTTTTTTTTTATGTTTTTCTGTTTTTGCTTTTGTTTTTTTGTTTTGAAACCCCCCCCCCCCCCTCAAGGTTACAGCTAGATTTCAGCGGTTTCTTTCGGGGTTTTTATATTTACCCCCCCCACCTTTTTCTTCACACTTGTGTTGATATTTTTTTTTCTTTTTTTTTGTGTTCACACATAATATTTTACATTTAACATTTGTATTTTTTTTAATATTTTTACTTTCCATTTTAAATATTTTACATTTTTATTTTTTAGCTTTTTTAAGTTTTTATTTTTTTTACTTTTTCTTCTTTACACTTCACATTTTTACATTTAAGATTTTATATTTACATTTTAACATTTAATTTTTACATTTTAAATTTTTTATATTTTCCCTTTTACTTTTTACTTTTTACTTTTTACTTTTTACTTTTTACTTTTTACAACTTCACATTTTACATTTTACTTTTTCCTTTTTTACATCATTACATTTTAAATTTTTACCTAACATTTTATTTTTACTTTTAACATTTTACATTTTTCCCTTTTTCCTTTTTCCCTTCACTGAATCCGTAAACTTTTAAAACCGATAAAATAAGCAAAGCAGTGTTTAACGAAATATATTCTCACATCCTGAAACTTCTTGTTTCTGCACTGGTAAAATGCAATAAATATATAATATATAATAATAATAATATAATATAAATATTATATAATATATTATATATATATATTATATATATATATTATCATAATATATATATATATATATATATATATATAAATTATATATAATTATATATTATATAATATATATATATATATTATGATATCTATATATATATATATGATAATATATATATTATATATTATATTATATAATGATATAAAATATATTATTATATATATATATATTTCTAAAGCGGGTTATCACCACCGCTTCCACGGGCCAAAAAGCCCTATTCTCAAGGAGGGGTGTGAAAATCAAAAAAAAAAAATTCAACTAAACAAAATTACACGCAGATGGAGCCACAGACGCGGGGCTTTTTTTCACAAAGTGGAGGGAGATTAAATTGAGTAGAAAACACAGAAAATGGAAGAGAATTACATAGAACAGAGGTGGCAGGAAGAAGGAGGAACCGCAGCGAACTAGTCTGGAGTTTCCCGATATCCCCACAAAACTCATGTTGCGACACGCACCTTTGTGCTAGAGGGCGTCCTTAAAAGGTGGGCTGGAAGAGGAGGAGTTGCGACAGTTGTTCCCTCGAGCAGTCTTGGCCGCTACGGTACCCATATAGAAAAGAGATAAAGCCCAACTCGCGCCGGCAGAAGATAGGAAGGGTCAAGATGAACTAAAAGAACAGGACAGTTGTGGAGTACGTCGGTTTTTGCCCTTTGGAATTGACCCGCTATCGCAAGGAGGCCGGGTGAAACTGAAGCCCGACACCCAGATATTATAGAGCAGTACGTACCATACAAGGGCCGGATTGAGGTCCTTTTTGTATAACTGGAGTAACTTGGGGAAGAGGGAAAAAAGGTCCGGCCAGCTCTACGCGGGAATCACGCCAGCTTCCTTGAAGGCCGCCTTCTGCGACATAGTGATTGGGGCCGATAGCCAAGACCATTTTTTTTGTTTAATGGTGAAGGCCAAGGATGTTTATTCGTTACGACAGGAGAAGTACCGAGAGGGAAACCTGTCGTAGAAGAGATAGGAAGAGTTAAGGGTGGCCTAGAGAGGCGAGAAAAATTTTGTAGAAGTTTGAGGTTTTTAAAGAATTGAATTTCACAGGTTTGAGGACGACCCCCACCCGGAAATTCCCTAATCCAGATCCAGCCGAGAATAGCCAAATCGGAAAATACTAAAGAACGAGAGGCGAATTCTAGAAGTAAAGAAGGAGAATAATGTTGATGAGGTTGGAAGAATCGAAGGGTCGAGGTCAATCGGCTATGAAGTGAATGAGGTTTAGAAGTTTGCCAGGCAGAAGATCATTCAATGAAAAGTAGGAATAAAGTAGAGATAAGACAGAGAACCTGGAGGAACACCACTATTGACAGAAAAGGAAAAGAAGAAGTTCGCCCATCAACAACAGCCCG
>JABUQX010075355.1:0-33163 GCA_015478945.1 Trachelipus rathkii
AAAGATATCAAGCCCGGGTACAGCACCTCTAACATGAGCCAAAGCTAGTGCCAGGCGTTTCTGATTCGAGTAATAATAGGTGATTACTGTTTAACTATAAGCATGTAACGTAAAAAAAAAATAGTTCTCTCTGCTAGCATGACACGGTATTCATTATTAAAATCATGCGTCTAGTTTGTTATTTAATATAAAAGTTATCATACATTTGCTTATATTCGCTGAATGGAACTAAAATATTTAAAGTTTGGTTAAAGTATCTCGGTTGTATATGTAATAGTATATCTAGCATGTAATTAGACAATCCACACGTGAAAACAAACAATCCGCACTCCTTACAGATACGAAACGTGACTGGATCTACTCTGTAAATGGATGAAATACTGCTTAGTGCATAAAGGTATTAGGAGATAACCTTGTATTGGTACCCCGATAGGGCGCTGTTTAGACTTACAGTTCAATATATTGTCAAACTTGACCTTTTTCATGTAAAAGTGGGCAGAAACTACGTTAGGGGCAAATTAGCTAGGTTCTAAATTTAAGGAATAACCTTTTTTGTGTTTCAACGTGATTCGTAAGCCTAGATACCAGGTTCAAAATTTTATCCACAAATTTCAGACCGATAGCAAACATTTAATAAATATTTGTTCAAATGAAAACAATGATAGGATCGGTAAGATCTTAGCGCGTAAAGAAATGTTTACCCTCCGTGAAATGGATGGAGTAATCTTACTCTCTATATGACGGAAACGGGGGCTGTATCAGATGCGAAATGCCGCGTCGCCTATTTTTGCGCTGTGTGATTGGGGGTGAGAATTATTATTGATCGCTTTATGGTTTCCGGTGTTAACCGTAGGCGGAGGGCAGAGGAACCCCTGGTGAGCCTCACATCCAAAGAGCGGGGGTGGTCGGAGACCTGCCGTCGGGATATTTTAATACCTTTACAACCTAAGAAAGTGAAAAATAATTATGGTCCACATGTACCGTATATAGAGATAAGGATTATTATCCATTAGGAAGGTTACATTCCTTCTCTGCGTTCAGGTTTTAACGGGGGGACTAAGTAGTTATGAATATATTATAAGTGTTCTGATTCTGTCTATACTCGGATATTACCTTGTTGACTGGTATTAGGCTTATCCGCTTGGATCAAGTAAAGGTTTATTCCCAAATGTTAGACTAAATTTAGAGTAACGTAGTTATTGTCCACCATGTTTACAGAAAAAGGTAGTTTGAAAAATATATTATTTGACAATGGTTATTGGCTGAATGCCGGGTAAAAAGGCTAACTAACTTTTATGCATTAAGCTGTATTTCAATTCCATTTTTACAGAGAGAGGTCAGTTCGTATCTGTAAGGAGTGGGTTGTTGTGTTTTTCTCGTGTTGGATATGTCATGGAGTACTGAATACAACTTAAGAGAAGCAAATCCTTTTAAATCCCTTTGAAATATTTAAATAGTGTTTCTTGATAGCTTTATAATGTAAGTGGAATAATTGTTAATTTTTAAATAAAAACTAAAGATTTTTCATAAAATACATGTTAGTGCTAGCAAGAGAAGAAACTATTCTGTGATTTTTCACTTTCAGGTAGAATTTTCACCATGTCATTTTAAAAAATTCTGGTCTGTTTTGTGAAATATTGTGAATCTTTTGATTTTCTTGCCTTTAAGAGAAATATTTTATTATAAAGAATCGTGATAAAAGTTTGAAATGAATAAACTTGATAGTTATAGATTATAATCTTATAAAGCAATAAAGTAATAAAACTAGTAATAAATATTTCTTTGTTCAAAGTTATAATTTATTGGTGGCTTACTATATAAAAGTTTTGAGAAAACATTTGGAATATTAAATTTAGGATTAACAATTGGAATGAGTAAATTTAGATGTTCTTTCTCTTTCTTAATAGACAGTTAAATGGTTTTTCTATAATTTTATATCGTTGGGTGTGTGTAAATGTGCTGGTGTGTGTTTGGGTGTGTGCTGTGTGTTGTTGTGTTGTTTGTGTTTGGTGTGTTGTTTGTGTGTGTGTGTGTGTGCTTGTATTTGTGGTGTAAGTGTAAGTGTATCTGAGTTAAGTTTGGTATTGTAGTGTAATGATGTAAGGTTATGGGGACGTGTAGTGTACGTCTATGGGTTGGTGTGAATATGCTCTAGGGTGGTGTTGTTGTGTTCGTGTTATCTGTCATCACGATGTGTTGTTGTAAGATTATAACATGATGTTAAATGAACTAAGTAAATAATAAAATAAAAATAATAGAATAAAGTTACAATAAATAAAACTCAAAATAATTAAACAAATCTTAACACACTTCATTCTCTAGTATTTTTTTCCTCAACAAAGACGCTACGCATATGGTATATAGAAATAAAACATAATGTTAAAGAAATATATGGTTAAAGCAGTATACTATGAATTAAGCAGACATGAGTTAAAGCGCTAAAAATATGAGTAAAGCAGTAGCTAGTAAACAAAGCTATACTAAATCCCCACTGATCTAGCACAACGTTGTATAGATTCTCTGATTTCCAGCTTTAAGGTATGTACGTTAATATATATGATTAAGCAAGTATCAAATATGAGTTAAAGAGTAAACATAATATATAAAAAACATATGAGTTAGAGTAAAAGGCAGTAAAAATAAAGCCTGTATAACCCTGTGTAGCAAACGTGTATGTGATTTTACTGAATGTTACAGCTTTAAAGGTATGTAATTTAATAAATATGTTAAGCGTAAAATCTATGAGTTAAAGCAGAAACATTGATTAATGCAGTAAGATACATATTGAAGTTCAACATGTAAGCATAAAACAAAGCATACACGTCCCTGACTGAGGCACCAAATATTGATTTCTGATATACAGTTCGGTGTATGTTACTAATATATGAGTTAGCAGTAAATATCATTACACGAACATGAGTTAGAAGAGTGAAAGCACTATGAGCTTAAAGTAAGGTACAAAGATGAATCTATCAACCCCGTATGCCCGAACGTTGAAACGTTACTTGATTTCCTGATTTAAGCTTCGGTTGTAATTGTAATAATGATTAAACATAAAGCAATAATAACAATAAGTACTGATATTAAAGCAGTAAATAAATATATTTTAAGCAGTAAACAAGTAAAACAAAAGCATACTATCCCCTGAATCTATGTACACTCTATTGATTCGATTACGTTGTTAGTTCTGTAAAGTTATGTTTAATAAAATGTTTAGTAATTTTTCGGTATATTTGAAAAGAAAATGCTGAGCTAGTTAAGGCTCAAATTTGAGGCATCAAACTCGAGTGTGTTGATGTAAGTGTTCTGTGTTGTGTGTGCATGTGTGGTGGCATATTTCCATGAGTGTAAGTGTATCTGGGCTAGTGTAAGTGTCATGGTGTGTATGTTATAAGTGTCATAGTGTGTAGGTATGTAAGTGTAATGTGTCTATGGTGGTGTCAGTGTTGGGGAGTGTATGTTTATGGACGACGTGTAGTAGATGCTTAAGAGCTCATAGATGTGTGATTAAGTGTCATAGTGAAGTGTGTGTATATAAGTGACATAGTGTGTATTAGTGAAGTGTAAGTAATCTGTGTGTGTGTGGTGTGTGTGGAGTGTGAATGTAATGGCTAGTGTAAGTTGCTATCGGTTAAGTGATAGTGCTGTATTAAGTGTCATATGGTGTGTTTATTATTAAGTGTAAGGTGTCTATGGCGGTGAGTGTAATGTGCCTTATGGCGTGATGCGTAAGTGTCAAGTGGGAGATGTTGAATGCATATAAGTGGGCCCATCATACCGTGTCGTTATGTATCATGGAATGTGGCGTATAAGTGACCGTAGTGGTTAGAAGAGTGCATAGTGTAAGTATCTGTTGTGTGTGTGTGTGTGTGTGTCGTAGTTGTGTGCTGCGCGTGTGCGCGCGCTGCGCTCTGTGGTAGGATGTGTTTGGTTCTCAATAATTGTATGTAGAATCAGCAAGGTGATGCAAACATGTTAAGGGTGGGCCAAAATTCCAGGAGCCGAAAGGGTTGGCAGGTTGTGTAAGGCTAGTAGGATGTTAGGTGTAGCCTAGGTGTTGCTGATGCGTTAATTATGCAGGCTATTGTCGTAGGTGTAGGCTGCTAAGTGTGGAAAAATTAGGGTGGCGAGTAATAATTAGGGTCTCTGGTTTCGAAAAATGAGGATTCCAAAATGTGGGTTTCTCAAAATAATTGTGGTATGCGTGTGTGAGTGAGTTGTGTGTACGAGTGAACTATATATTATAAATATAGGAAGTAGATGATTGTCGTAGGATTAATATATATAGTTAGTTAGGCTGAGAGGGTGATATATAGTGATGTAGAATGCGAGGGGATACATTTGTGCAGTAAGGTAGTAGACGGGTGGAAGAAGTTCGAAGTAGGTCTGAGTCAGAGTAGGTTGACATATAGTATATGGTATATATGATAGAGATTATGATATATATCATATATATATATATATAAGAGTACTCGTGTGATATTATAGTGTATTAATAGTCATTAGATATTATAACATTGGGTTAGTAGCTGCTATAGAAGAAGGAAGAGTGTAAAGGATGCTGAGTAATGTATATATATATTATAATATTAAATAATATTAGTATATAGTTACTGATATTATGAGTATACTGGTAGAATAGTATAGTTATGAATAATATATATAAAATCATGTTGTCACGACCGTGGCCGCTTTACTAGTGATGATAGTTCGGAGCACAGCCACGTGTAACTTTTTCTCTCTTCTCTTCTTTCTCTCTCCTTCCTTCCTTCTGTCTCTCTCTCTGTCTCTCCTCACATCTCTCTCTCTCTCATCGCTGTATATTATATATTATATATATATATATATAGTATAATTATTTAAATAATGATATTAATATTATATTTTATTATATATATTATATAATATAAATATATATAATTGATATATAATTATATCAATAATTTACGATATATATAATGCAAAAAGCGAAGAAGCACTTTCCATAGAATTTTAATTAGAATGAGCGTATTTCCAAAATTTGGGCTATGTAAATGTTATATATAAGTAACGATTTGTTTTATATTCAGAGGGGCATTCAGACGAGCCAATTAGTTAGAGTTCAAACCTACTGTGCTATAAGAAGAGAGGCTACGGTGAGTTGGCAGTTCGGTTAGTGAGCTGTATAGGTACATGTTTTAAATCCAAACAATGTCCTTTGTTCATTTTGGTGGGATGGTATGATTGGCAATACGAAGATTAGAAAATGTAGTTAGTATTCTGCGGGGGTGTGGTTACTTGGGTGGAGGGGCTGGGGATGCGCCTGAGGCAATACATGTAAGGTCAAATCTGTCGGTCTATACAATGCTAATAGTATACAATGAAAATGTGGGACCTTCCCTAAAGAATAGCCCAGGGGGTGCAGGAACAGCTGAAACCTTCAGAAGAGTAATAGAGCAACTATATATATATATATATATATATAATCATATATATATAGAGTAGGAGAATTCTAATATAAATATTATAATACATACTTTATATGTATCTATATATTTAATATCTATAGTATAGTAATAATGAATACATATATCATCTAAATTATAAAGTTACGTTATAGTTATATAATATATATATTCTAAAATAATTGATATACTATAAATATTATTATTTAAGGGAGAATATACTTATATATATATTATAGATATAATATCTTATATATAGTATATATATATATATATCATGATATAATAGTGCAAAATAACAGATATTGGGTGAATGGCGAATTTTAAATATACTGCTAAGTTCATAGTTTCAATGAAATCTATGGTATAGTGTGGTATAGGGGATTAGGAAGAACTTCTTGGAGAGCACAGACAGCATAGAGCAATCCGGTAGTGGACGGGTATAGAGATACGTGCAATTGAACGGGGTTAGGAGGGATGGAACTGGGGTATGAGGGTCTTGGTGTGGTGTATTAGAGGTGAGTGTATGTGGTTAACTGATGCATTCGTGATATTTAAAATACATTCATGATCCTACGTGAAAGCGACCCTCATAAATTTCGCGAGTTAAAAAGTAGCAAAACTGAACGGAGGCAGAATGCGAAAGCAACGGAAAAAAAAAAAAAAAAAAACAGACTGCGCGTAGGTGCAAGTTGGTGCCCCGCAGGAGGAATAATGTGTGGCGTGGGGGGCGGGGCGGGGCGGGCTGTCGTATATTTAGCCGGGGCCGAGGGCCGGGGGGGGCAGGCGGGGCGGGCCGGGCGGGGCGGGCGGGGCGCAGGCGGGGCGGGTCGGGGCAGGGGCGGGGTTTAGCTTAGAAATTAGAAATGTACAGTAAAGCAACACTGGAAATCATAAAACTTAGGATGAGAAGTAATTTTTTTTCCATTAATGTATTTAAATTATAAAATAAGGAATTAATTAATTCATTAATAAATATTTTTCGAAAGACTTTTAGAAAATAATTGATTCTCTAAAATAAGTTGTATATAAATATATATATTATATACAGTATAATATATAACTAGGTTTATACTATTTACTATATATAGTAGAGTAGTATAGACTTATATGATATAATGATACTATATGAAAGATCTATTATTATAGCGCTATATTATATATATAAGATAATATATATAAATATTAATGTTTATTAGTGGCCGGTTTATGTTTAGAATATATTATTTACATATTATGGTCAGATCTATTTTTTTTAAGTATTAGCTGCTTAAGCGCACTTCATTTTTTATTACTAAATGTAACACAAATTAACAACATTGATAAAAGACATCTTTTTATATGAAAAAATTTTTACAAAAGGAAAGCAATTTTCGTCCCAACGCGCGAGACCTCTTCAGGCTAAGGACTATTTTTTTCTTGATCTTTCATTCAGGTCTCAGTGTGGTTATCAGTATTTGTCTGCTAGTTTTTTTCATGTGTTTGAAAATATTTTGATGTTTTCAGATTTCATTTTGTATAAAATCTATCTTAACTTCACGGGATGCTTATTGGTAATTGTTATAAATCTAGAATGGCAAAAGATCCCATGAATTTTGCATGGTGTCTGTGTGATGATATTTCTGGACTACTTATTCGAATTGGACTTTCAAGGGACTGCATTCAATTAGGAGTATTAGATTTGGTCATTGTGAAAGTTACGAACGGCTTAAATGACGATAGTTAATATGCTGATTTTTCTGTCCTAGAGCTCAGGTGTTCATCTGTTGAGGATGTGATGTGTTACAATTTCTTAGTATCCTTGCTAGCAGAATACCTCGATTGGTTCTTCACAATATAAATATTATTGTATTTGGCAAGTTTGCAGAGGCGAGTGATATATGGAAGCAGCGTTTGAGGAGAGATTTCTTGCTTATGAACATCATTCTATTCGGAGGAGGTATAGAGATATTTGTTGATATGTGCCTGTTTATTATGATGGGTTAATGAGGGTATATTATTATGATCTGGGAGTATTTTGTTGTATCAGATCACCGGCCACAACACATACTTAATTAAGGGTAGATATGGAGGAGAGTTAATGGTTAAGATAGCTCAATAGCAGATTATGGAACTTATTTCTAGGATCGGTGAGAAGGGCTCATCGTACCTTCTTTTTTGTGTAATGCTTTTTGTATAAAACTACAGGATAGTAGTATGAGATTTGACAGTATGAGATGTATTTAGTTTCTTGTGCTAGAAGAAGGAGGAGAGCAGTACGAAAGGACGGAGAACCAGAGATGATGCAGACCAGCTTAATTATTAGTGTTGGGAATGTTAGATAGCAATGTAGCTTTTGTGCGAATGTTGGTCTTCTATATTAGTATTGCAAGTACATAATTGTTATTCCTGCGATTGAAGTATCGGGAAGGAGATAGCAGTTCGTTGACTGGCATTATCGGGGGATAATGAAGCTGAAGGAGGTGAAGTGAGTTAATAATAGTTTAGACATATTAGGTTGGGTTGTGAGCGAGGAGCCAAAACGGTATCTCCGTTCTAATACATTAAGACTATTGTTTATATAAGGGGGGTTAAATATGAAATAAAATTCTGATTATTCCATTTATAGTTTACTCGAGTAGGAGAGGGTGGGATACATTCATAATCAGTCGCCGAAAGTTTGTATTGTAGTATTGCCATTAGAGGGAAAGGATCCCATTTGGGCATTGCTGGGTCTGGTGGCTGGGCCAGATTTTACACGTACTACCCTAAACAAGGACATACTTTAAATTTCGGAATTTCAGTCGATTTTGACTATATATAAACACTAAACTGTAGCTTTTTGCCTTCTAAAAACGTTCGGGATATTTAGGGTAGTTTTTTGTGACTGTGTACATATTCAATTATTCACTTTCAAAATTCATCGAACCCAAGATCTGCGGCATTCTCCGAGACACACAGCTCAGAATTTTGTGACAATGAACTCACGTAGATAAGCAGTAGATGGGATCCTATTCATAGAAACAAGATACGAAGTACTGGATTTTCGATTTGTTGAGTGTGTCTCAGTCGTCGACGTACCAATTTATCGCAAGCGATTTTATAGGTTTGGTTTTTGTGATCTTGAAATGAAAAAGGTTGCAGCTAAATTTTTTTCTGTTGTGAGTGAAGCTAGATGAAATTGTTTCAAAGGGCATTAGTGTAGTCGGGGAAAGAAGCATCTTTTTACTTAGATAATTTTTGTGAATATAACAAAAGAATTTTTAAAAAATTTTGAAATTTTTTTTTTGGAAAAATTGTTCAAGAGACAATCAAAGTACTCAAATCTCCAACTAAAGAAATAATTAAAGTAAAATGTGGGTCACCTCCGCGACTACATAAGACTGAAAATTTGCATACACTTTCCGCCAGAACAACAAAATTATAGAATATTCATTAAAATGTAACACACAAAAATGGTTTGGAAATTGGTGAGACTGAAGCCACAAAACTCAACAATCGAAAGAAGTACATTCGTATTTTTTAGGATAAATGACTACATCACTCTTCAAAGTTTGAAAGTTCTTGTTGTCAAAATTCTGATAAGTATGCATTCCGAAAAAATGTAAGAAGCAGTATGAAGGATTCATGAATTTTGAAAAATTGAAATTCTTGAAAGAATGACACAGTCACAGAAAACCACTCGAAATCAACGTTTTAGATGGCAAAAAAGCTACATTTTGGTGTTTATATAGTCAAAATCAGCTTGAAACGTCCGACTTGTTTATGTCCATCCGAGTTTTCTAGGTGGGTTGAAAATTGGGGGCAGCTCGACCCAATGCCAAAATTGGGATATTGCCCTTTAATAATGAAAAGAAGTTATCTTGTAATAGAGATTATTAATCTATGTTGCCTAGCATTGGGAGTCAAAGAACTGAGAGTATGGTTTAGAACTAGTGTCGAGCTTTTTTCCCTTCTCGAGTTGCTCCGCTATTACGAAGGCTTCACCGCGCTTTATGGAGTACGTGCTCTTTCTGGGGAGGCGTGCGTTCACCGCTTTTGGATAGGGTACGAGTCAATTGCAAAAGGTATACTGTTCGTCTTACTTTTCAGTTTCGGCTCTGACCTCTATCAGTATGCTCGCGCGGATAGTATGTGGGCTTATCACGTTTTCATAGTACCCAGGGGGCGCGGGCTATGCGCAGGCGAGAGGTGCGCGAGGTGAGCTTGTAATTCAACTTGACGGTATCTCCCGCAACTGGCGTTATCACCCCTCCTCGCATAAGGGGTGTTGTGTCTGCACTGATGTTTTTGTTTTGATGGTGGGTATCAACTTGTTCAACTGCAGGCTTACTTCCTTGCTCACATTGGTTCTGTGGAACCATCTCTTGCCAGTAGAGCTTTCTTGTGTGTAGCCTGCTTGCAATTTAATCTCACCCAATTTAAAGTCTGCGTCTTGTGACTCATGCTTGCGTGAGCTTTATATTAGTTTAATATGACGATTCTTGAGGAGTGTAACAACCCCCTCTGATTGAATGGCCTCTGGCTTAAGGGTTGTGTGAATCTGTAAAAAAAATAATAGTCTACCCTTAACAACTACAATAAGCATACCGGTGAAGTTAAATTAATTTTATATCTAATGAAATATATTTATGACTAGTAAAAATATTATCAAACACCAAAGGTTTATGCGAACGGAGTCATAGCCGATGAAGAGTCAGAAAGGAGACTGAGTGCGAGCAGAGCTAGTGTAGCGTGTTCGGGAAAAATTGAGCTTTCCTGATTAAATTTATTATATTAAAAAAGTGTCTTGAGTAATGGTTTTGAATTTGTTAAATTTGGTAATAAAATGTAGTGACAGTAATAGCTTACAAGGAAAAGATCCAAGGGTTCTCTCTAAATAAATATAATTAACTATGATATAAATTACGTATATATCCGATACTATATAAGTAGATATTATATATTAATAATGAGCTATATATATATATTTATAACTAATAGTAATTTTTAATACTATATACTATATACTTGTATAAGTATAAATTATAGTGTATATATATATAATATATAATAATAGATAATTAATTTAATTAAATAAATATTGAAATAGAGATTTCGGAAAATATTTGAGTTTTGTTTGCTAGATTTTAAAACTTAGAGAATAAAAAAAACATTAATATTTGAACATTATAAATTATTTATTTTTCGAATTGTTTGATATATAAATTTCGAAGTATTTCTATGCAGAAACTCGAAAATTATGAATTTGGCTTCATTTAATTTGAAACAGGATAAGATACAAAAACAAATTGATATAGGATTAGGTACGTTTATATATTTTCATAATTTAGTAAATTATTACCAGGTAAATAGTATTTTTATTTTGTTTGATGTAACTCTCTATTTTTAGTGTAATGTTAACGTTAACACCTACGGTAGAATAACCCGAGTTTTCCCTGAGATTATGTTAAGCCGGCGGGGCCGGGCCGGGTCGCTAAAATGGCCGATGGTATGCACGGGGGCGGCGGGGGCCGGGCCCGTCGTCTAGTGCAGGTGGGTGCGGCTTGGTTTTGTAGGCTTGCCTTCAGTCAGTCTTAAGCGCTTTGGAGCCGATTCGAGCCAATGGAGGCGGCTGCGAGGCGATTCGGGCCAAGACGGACTCCGCGGAACTTGTAAAAAAAACGCGACGATGGCGGAAGAGTGAATTGTCGATTCATCGGCATAAGAAAAACAATTGAAAATAAAATTAACAAAACGCTTTATATACAAAACAAGTGGCAGAACGTCAGACGAAAAAACACAAAGGTTGAACCATTAAACCAACAAAAAGGGCTGAAGCAAATGAACAAATTAACTACAGAAGCAAGCTATAAAATAAGCCTAACTAACGTATATGAAAAAAAAAAAAAAGAGGGTTCTCAAAAATGAGGTTCTCCAAAATGGACGGTAGAATCAAAAGGTCAATATCAAAAAGGGGTGTTCTAAAATCTGAGGGGGAATAATAGGCGGGTGACAGCGTACGCGGTTGCTCACATCGGCAGGCACCCCTTCTTGAAGGGTCAAAGTAGGGCCAAAAGTCAAGGTCAGGTAAAAATCTGGTTCTGCGGCGGCCCATTGGCGCCTCCTATGGAGTAAAAAAAATTTGGTTATCTTTTTTTTCCCAGGACATAACAGGAAATCCCTCCTATTTAACTTGACGAAAGTCCCCGTCATCCACGGGAGGACGAGAGATACCCGATCCTGCCATCTTCGGTTTACACTATGGTATACACTTTAGTTTAAAATAAAAGAATAATTTTTTTTCCTTTATACACTGTTGGTATTATTATTAACTAAAGAAATACCATATGGGTAATGAACGATGGCAGTAGTGGGGTCCGGCCCCGGTGGACAATCGGGGGGACTTGTCACCCTAGTCCACGTACGGCTCCGAGCCCCTATGGCTAATAACTTTAAAAAAAAAATTTTTGACAATACAGAACAAAAGTCAGCATATTGTAGGTTGGCAATTAAAAGCTATTGGTGTTAAACGGACAGATATGATATAAATATATATATATATATAGTATAAGATATATTATATATATATTAATATATCATATATTTATCATATATATAATATATAATAATATATATAATTTTATACTAAATATAAAATATAAGATATATATTATCTATAATATATATAGTAAGCTATTATATATATTATATTTTGTAAGATTCAATGTACATTTAAGATTATCTGGTTGAAATATAAAAATTCAAATAAAGAATTAACAATCTAAATATATTAAAAAAGACTCTAAGAATGAGAATGTTTCTTAACATTATTGTGTTCATACTATACTGGATAAGTCTGTAGCTGAGCATTATGCATATCTACTAATTTACGATGATAAAACTATTGTCGATGCAATATATATATAATATTATCTAATTATTATATGAATATATATAAATAATATAGTATATATATATATATATTATACTAAATATATATATAGTATAATGTCTATTGTATATATATATTATATAATAATATAAGAATATATTATAATATGTATACATATATATATATATATATCTATATATCATATTATATATATAATATATATAATATATATATATATAATATAATATAAGTATAATATATATATATTATATTCTATTTTTAAGGAGAAGAATTAATAAATAAGGAGAAACTATTTAAGTTTTTAAACATATATATATACTAATAAAATATTTGCTATATATATATATTAGTATTATCTATAGTAGATATATAATATTATATATATATATAATATATTTTATATAAATAAAATATACTATAAATAATTAATATGTATATATATTATATGCGTTAGCCGTACAACCTATGATGGACATCTGTAGATTGTCGGTAAAGTCTACGAGTTTACGTCGAGTGATATAATATGGCGTAGGCTAAACTCTCTCTCTCTCTTCTCTCTTCTCTTCATATATAATATATATTTAAATCCTATATATATATATATAATATAATATATGTATATATATATAATATAGTAATAGTATTATATTTGGTATTATATATATGTATATATATTATAGTAGTATATATATTATTATACAGTATTATTATAATATATATATTATATATTATAATAAATAAAAAAAATAATAATATCATATCATATTTATAATTATATATATATATATTTTATTGTATAGTATAATTAATATTATTACATACTAATCTAAAATATATGAATATATCGTATAATATAAGTATATTATAATACTACTATTATAGCAGTGCGGTCGTGATAAATGTTTTTTAAGCAGGTATATAATAATATAGATAATATAGCAAATATTATCTTAATATATATAGGGTATATAGTAATATTTATTAAATACATCGTAGTTATAGTAATAACTTATACTAGTATAAGTTATATATATATTAATAAATAATTATGATATAGCAAAGCGTATCATAAAAACACGATATTTCTTATTTAAAAATAGAAATTAGCTTATACGACTTTTCGATATTTATGGTGTAAATGTGGCATGCATGATAAATTTTTTTTATTTTTTAATATCGATTGCGCATTCGGAAACAACTTGAATAAAAAGGTACTATTAATCGTCTTAGATGAAAATATAAAATCAATTACTTTATCTTAAAATATTGCATATGCATGTTTCATTATCCAATTTATTGGGATAAAATCCTATATAGATAGTGGTAAGTTTGGGCAGGGACAAGGTATGGGTCTTTATATTTTTTTAATATCGATCGCCCATGCTATTCAGAACTGCTTGTAAGCATAAGCTATAAATAAATTGTTATGTAGGAATTGTAAATTTAATTAAATATACCGAAAAACGTCTTGGTGCTTTATCTAAGGATTGGTCCTCTCTCTTTCTCTTCATCTCTCTCTAAAATCTCTATATTAGTATATATATATATATAATTATATATATAAATAAAAATATCTTATATATATATATATAATAAACTAATATATTATATATTTAATATATCAAATATAATAATACTATAATATTTATATTATATATATAACGGTGTAAAAATTATTTTCACTATGGTTTATTCTCAGCACAAAAAAAATAACACAAGCTCTCGCCACCGAAAATGCGAATAAACTGATAGCGTCTCTGACTTCTTAATAACAGTAAGAGCAGAAATTACAATGGACAATGCTGCTTATGTAGGAATTATGTCTCTCTCTCTCTCTCGTGATCTCCTCTTCTCATCTCTCCTATTATATATTATATATAAATAATATTATAATAATATATATTATATCATATATATATATATATAATATTAATCTATCAGTCCAAGTTAAGATATAATATATTAATATATAATATATACATATATATATATTACATATATATATATACTTTAGCGATGTAATATTTTTTGCATATATTTCACTTTTAGTTCTCGCACAATAAATTACATCAACCAAGCTCTCGCCAGTAACCCGGCGCATAACCCGACTTTAGCTGTCTCTGACTCTCTACTACTACCTCAATGTAGAAGCCAGCGCAATTCACATGGCAATTCTCCTACGAACCGTAAAATGAAACCCTCAATATTTCTAATGAGACAAACCCTTCCCAAGTGTGCACTGAACTAATCAAAAGCAAACTGTGCATCCTTATAAAAATATGACTATTTATATTTTGAATCTTTCTTTCGTATGTTGCATATTTGTCTTATTTTTCAGATTTAATGTGGCTTATTTTTAGGCGCGCAAAGTAGCATGCCCAATTTTAGTTTAATATTGAACCTCTCCCTGAATAAATATCGTACGCACATTTGCAGTTGGAAAAAGGATACCTTTGTACATCAACTTAATATTCAATTTTTTTATGTATAATGTAAAAAAAACTCAGGCTTTTATGTGGGAGGGCTGCAGATACAGTTTAATAAAGAGACATTTGAAACGGTAATATTATATATATATTAATATATATATATAATATATATATAAAATATATATATTATAATGTTATATATATTTATATATATATATATAATATATATTATATATTACTATAAAGTATATACGATATATATTATATATATATAATATATTATATATATATATATAAAATATAAAATAAATATAAATATATTAAATATATAATAATAATATATATATAAATATATATAATGTAATATATATATATAATAGTATATATAATGTAATAAATATTAATTTATTAATTATATTTTATATATATTAATATGATATATATAATTATAGTATATATACTATATATATATATATAGATAAGTAATATAATATTTAAATAATTATATAATATATATGGAGTGTAAATGAAGCCGTTTGGATAAGAATATAATTTAGATATATATTATTAAATTAATATTATAATACTATTATATATATATATTATATTATATAATAATATAATATTAATATATATATATATATTAAGATATATATATATACATTATATATTATATATAAATATAAATATATATATATATATTAAATATAATAATATAATTATATAATATATAATATGATATATCTTATTATATATATATATAATATAATATAATAGGTAAATGAACCAGTTTGGAAGGAGATGGATGGGAATTTACAGGGGATTAAGAAGCACTGGAGGAAAGCGCGAGATAAGAATGAAATAAAGGAATCTGCTTAGAATACTGAATGGATGGGTTTATGTAACTGATAAATGATTGAGGGAGAATGGAAAGAAACTTCGAAAAATTGCCATATGAAGTAATGAGGGTGAGTAAATGATATGTGGTTGATTGGTGCAAGAGGATGGTATTGTTGGGATGAGGTTATTAGTAGGAGGTGAAGGTAGATGAGAAAGGTTGAAGAATGTAAGTCGCGGTAAGAGAATTACTGAACTGATCAAGAACGGGGTAGATGGTGAATGATATGGATTGGATTGTGTAAAAGCTTATGGAGGGTGTAAGTCAAAGGATGTGAAGAAGAGCGGTAATAGCCCTTTATAAGGGTAAGGGAGAAAGGGGAACTGTAGAAATTAGGGAATAGTTTATTAATCTTTTAGAAGGTATTGTTGGTAGTTTGGTCGAAAGAGTGGTCGAGTGACTTTTCACTCGATTGGTGAAGAACAAGGTGGTTTAGGAGTGGTAGGATTGTGTAATGAATCTTTACAATTGAAACAAATGATTGCGAAATGGTCCTGAGAAGAAGAATAAATTGTATTGAGTTTTATGGATTGTAAAGGCGTATTGATAGAGTTAAGTAGGGAAGCGTTTCTATGCAGGTTGTTATGTATATATGTGTTCAGTGGTAAGGTGATCTTCGAATGATAAATGTATTATTAAGATAGTGAAGCGTGCTGTAAGAATAAATGGGTAATGGTGATAGGTTTAGGATTTTAAGGAGTGAACAGTCAGTATTCTTAGGATTGGTATCAATTTTGTAATAGTGGATTGGGGATTATATGGAAATAGAATTCAGAAGTGGGGATGCAGGCGAAGTGGTGTTTAGAAGATGGAGATGGGAGATTGAGTGAGGGTGCCTACTATTATCGATGATGGTTCTGGTGCGTAATGTCTGAAGAGAGTGTTGGAGAGTATTGGGTAGATGAGATTGGCAGGTGTGTAATAAGAGGGTTTTTGAAAGTAATCGTAGATACTAGAGGAAGGTTAGTGGATTGTGAGTGGTAGACAGTCACTATCCAAGTGTGAAGTTAGGTTATATGGTGAGGAGCAGCTGAACAAGTGTCTGAGTTTAACATTTTAGGAGTTGTGTGGATGAGAAGGAACGGAGAGGGCAGGTGTAGGAAAGTTGTGAGAGAAGGAAGTTGCTGGTGCAATTAGAATCGTTGAGATTGTAAATGGATTAAGTCTGTGAATGCGATAATGGTCTTACAATGGGGATATGTTGTGTACCTTGTGATTTATTGTATAGGTATGTTGGAGGACTGATGGTCGGGAATATAGAAGTATAGATTAAGTTCATATTGTGTTCAGCCTGAAATTTAGAGCAGCTAGGTGTGAGAAGAATGATAAATTGAGGAATGAATATATTAGAGAGCTGTGTGGTGTGAGAGAAAGGGGTAAATGAGAGAATAATGAAAGGTTTTTGAATTGTGGGCTCAGGATGGAAAGGACTGAATGAATTATGTTCTTGGTTAAGTGCGGATGTATAGTGGGTGATGTTGGGAACGAACGGATCTGGGAAGAACGGAAAAAGTGATTTGAGTCGGTGAACGCTGTCTGAAGGAAGAAATGTGCAGTTTGAGAGCGAGAAAAGGTGATAAATAAAGGAGAATCGGCGGGTTTGTAGGGGGCATGGTGGTTGTGCCCTGCCTGCCAAGGTTAATTGACCCCATTAAGATTTCCATGGTGGTGAGGTCGATCTCGCGGGTCCCATGCAGCTCTTAGGTGAGATTTTTGCTGTCTGTGACGATGTCATCAACTAATCAAATCGGTGCAGAGGTGGCGGTAAAGGCGGCTTTCTTTTTCGACATTTGTCATAGTCTTCTACTGCTTTTCTTTTCGATGCTTGTAGCGGTCACCTATCTCCCAATCTGGGGAAAAGAGCAATATAGAAGAGATTATAAATATAATATAATATAATACAATAATATTATAATAACTATTAACTATTAGCAGAGAACTATATAAATATTAGATAAGTTACATATATTATATATATATACTAGTATATATATATATATATTATATCTAATATAATATATATATATAAAATATATATATAATATATATAATATATAATATCATATATATGATATATAATTATTATAAATATATATATAATTCTATATTAGTATATATATATAAATATAATATATATTAATATGTACAATTCTTTGAGCATTATTGAATTTTTTGTTATAGTAGTCGGAAGCAAAACATATTTAACAATGCTTTTTTATTTTTTATTAAGATGGTTACTCTAAAAACGTTTGGTATATTCAATACAGTAATAAAAAACACTATAATATAGCTTATGGTATAATTGAAGACGAGAAGCAAATATGAAAGAATTTTTTATCAATATAACTTGTACCAGTAGTATTTTAAATACTCGATAAGTGTATCTCCCAAAAAAAGAGCCTGAAATTAGTCAATTTTTTTATTTGTAGGATAATTTCAAAAATTCTTATTAAAAATAATTTATATGATATAGCTCTAATGCGGTAAAAAAACTGTCATAAGAGATTCTTTTGAACCATGTTTTTGTTAAAGTTATTACATTAATAGTTTAATGTATAGTTCGTAAAATTATTCCCTCAGGCTTAAAGTATTTACTCGTGATGTTCAAGCAAAATGAAAATTAGATTAAAACATAAAGGTGCATAATTAGGAAAAAGATGTATATCAAAAAGGCTGGCAATACATGATGCCACTCCATGACCGGTGAGTGTATTGGACCTTTAATGTGATTGGGTAGAGGTGTTAGGAGGTTATTTTAAAGCCTATCCATTATATGGTTTCTCGAACTTAATCGATGGCGGTCATATTGTTACCATTATTTATTTTCTTTTAAAGGCAGGTAAGTGTTGTCTGTAATTGTCTTTTATGGTATGTGATATAGGGAGGAGCTTATCCAATCGGAAGAATGTGGATTGAGCCAAAAGAAGAGAAGAAACATTGGGACAACGAGTTGCTATGATGTACAGTTCAACTTCAAATATTGCAGGGGGCTCTTCACTGCGTCGGGAGTGTCCGCATATATGAATTAGGTGTACGAATGAATTATTTGGTTCAGCTGGAACCGAAATTTAGCGGAATCCTCAAAAAAATTCGTGGCTTGGAACTGGAATTTATGATGAATCGATTCCTAACATAAAGAATGAAAAAAATATTTCCATATACTTTTCTAATATATCTATATATATATCTATATATATTATTATATTATTAAATATATATATATATATATTAATTATAATATGTATATATATATATTTATATAAGATGTAGTATAATATATAGAGTAATCTGTTATCGCCATGTCATTATATACAATATCGCTGCATGATTCGAAATTTTTTGTTTAAAGAATTTTGCCTATTGTTATTTCCCTAATTTACTTTAATATAATATAATTAAAGTTCAAGTTGAATAAAGCAAAAATGAAGAACAACTTTATAGGAACACAGAGTACGCAGTCACAAGAAAAAAATTACTATAATTAAAAAAAATGTATTATGTATAATATTATATATATATAAATATATTAATATATGGTGATAATTGTTTAAGAGCGACATCTATCATCCCATTCATATCTCAAAAAACTAAAACATATGCAAATTCACTTGTCAAGGAATTGCTGGTCAATTTAGGCGAAAAATTAGTAAAAAAAAAAAAAAAAAAAAAAAAAAATTATATATATATTATCTCAAAACTACATATAGCTGACAGCGAACAAGAATCCATATTTTTGGTAATCCTGGTTAATTTTAGATAGGTACAATATGTAAAAAAATAAAAATGATTATAAGCTAAAATTATAAACATAACTTAGAGACCCTATATAGAGGAAAGTTATTGGTTGGATTTTTAAATTAGGAATTGATTTTTCCATATAAAATTAACCTCAAACTTCGTCTCTATGAATACCCAAGGGTATCGTACTGCAGCTGATGGCAGGTGAGTCGGGGTCTCTCGCCTTAACCGGGAACATACGGGTAGGATAATCCCCCCTCCGGGAGGGTACTCCAGATCCGCTCGATTGGTATTTGGTGTCGGGGGGTCTTCCGCCCTCCCTACTGGGTATGGAAAACGTCCCCCCTGTGTTGACGGTGCGGCCGGGGCCTCCACTATTGCTGGTATACTTTACAAATAATATAGTATATACTATATTAATAGTATCGATTAAAAATCAACCATAGCCAATATTTCTTTTATTTGTTATATTAGTTGAAAAATTCATTGTTCAACCTGTAACTGGATTTCGACCATGTAATCCTTTCTCGCTGTAGCTATTGTAGTTTTTGAGTATATGGACGGATGATAGTTTGTCGCTCTATAACCAAATATTCACCTGATATGCTACAATACTCAAAACATTTCACAAATTATTTCGTAATATGAAAACTATTATATAAGATTGACTTTCACACCTTTAAGAATATTTAAAATTTTTTGTTATATATATTAAATCTTACTTACTAAACAGTATATATTATTTATAATGTTTATATACAAATTTAATGTATTGTTTTATTTCATCAATTAGGACAACTAATACTTAGTAATTTATTTCACTTCATTATTTTCAATATTACTATTACTATTACAAAAAAAAAGTTCATCTTGGTTAACACTATGATTATATTCCTAGGCAGAAAGTTGATTTTGTTTTTAAAATAAAATGCTTTAGAATAGACTAATAGTTATCAGTGATTCGAGGCCTATATAATCCCTAAGTTAACATAAAATTAATAGATATATTATAATGGTTATAATAATGATATATATATATATAATATACTAATATATAATGGGGTACGGGAACTTGAAATAGTTCAGTTCCGAAGCCAAAACTAAATTGGACGGAATCAGTCAAAATAAGATTCCGTGCCGACAGGTAATTGTCTTATGATACATTCTTTTAAGCACTGATGAAACATGTAAAAAAAAAAATTATTTATCATAGTTTTCAACAAATTTATACTAATTTACTTTCATGGAACCAGTTATAGACACTAAACATAAAGTGGAATGTGGAAAGTTCAAGGAAATTTAAATAGTAAAGAGAGAGAGTTTTGATTATTTTAGGAAACAGGGAAACACTAAAAGGTTAAAAGATTCAGCTTCGTGATGGATATAGTGAGTTTTTGGAGAGGTTGTCTCCCCAAATAAAGATTTGGCATATTCAAGTGGACCCGAATCACATGGCCTAATATAAATACTGACCTAAAAAGATTAAAAAAAAATAAGGAATGCGAAGTTTAAATATATCTACTATTGCTAATTCTTGCGGAGTGAAGAATAGGGAAGAAAGTTAGAAGTTAGTTCCTAGTAAGAGAAATTTTTGATAACTTGTAAAACGTAAATTCCTTTATCGATAGAGGTAAGTAATAAAAAGTTTTTTATCTCGGATAATGCGTGAATCATAGCAACAAAAAAAAGTGCCTAAAGAATAAAATATATTCAGCAGTATTATTGTTTTGGAAAGTTTTTTATTTTTTATTTTAATGAGTTATATTTTTATCTATGCAAGTAAGGAAATTTGAGAGAACATATATAATTTGTTACCCTAAGTTAATTAGTAATAATAATTGATAAATGAGCCTTTAAAATTGAGAAAAGTTCATGCCAAATTCATTGCAAAGAATAAGAAATTCAACATAGGAGGAAACATTTGATTGTTGTATGAACCAGCTCTTATACTTGGATTGGTGTATTTATTTGATATTTCTTTTACTGCACAAAGTTTTATGAAAAACTAGGAAAGTGCAGATCTAAAGGGGATAATGTAAGATATGTGGTGCTTTGTGTCCTACACAATTTGTATTAGGGATGAAGCGATACCAAAATTTTACCTCTATCAATCCGATACCAAAATATTCTATTACTCTCGATCCATTACCAGTATTATCATATTAAAGGCTAACCAACCACAACTTACTGAAAGGTTAATTAGGCAATGTGTAATAATCGGTGACAAAAAGTACAGTGATAGGCAAGAATGAAACGAAGAACTACACACTACAAAAAAACAGGTAAAGACACTTACACGTTTTTTGGGTTGTGGCTTCTTAATGTGTTGAACTCAAAATTCCTTTTACATTATTAGTTATTTATGCGTAACGTTTTAGAAATAACTTATATATGTTTATGTACATGTAAATAAAGGAAATCACTACTGTATCTAGACACTCTAATCCAAATTCCCATGAATTCATGGGGGGCGGGATATTATTGTCTACGCTCTTCGATTTCATGGGTGTTTACTCGAAATATTTCCACAACCTTTTTCCAGTCACATACTCGCTTCACCTTTTCCAATCCCACTTTACACTAGTACATTGCACAATAGTTACATTCACTATTAATCAATTCATTAGTCTATTCATCATAGATTATATGCTGTGGAGGAAAAAAGCTAAACTTAAGATAAATGAAAAAAAAAATACACAGCACAAAACAAAAGAAACTTCACTTTCGCGCCTCACACAGACCAAGAAAAACTAAACAGAAACGCGCTGTGACGATCTAGAAGACGTTCTCTGACTTTAAACTATCCTTGTTTCTTCATCATCCAAAACTGCAAATAAATAGAAACATCATAATATATATAATATATATATATTTATATATATACTATATATATATATTATATATATATATATATTATTATATATTATATATATATATATATTATATATTATTATATATATATAATATTTCATAATTTTATTTAAATTAAAAATAAAATATTATATAATTATAATTCTTCATGTGAGATTTAGATATTTATACTATATATATATATATATCTATATATATATATATATATATATAATATCATCCTTCTTTTTCTCCAAGACTGGGGGTAAGGTGCGTGACATGCATCGGAAAAGAGAAGTAGTTGAAGAATATGACACGAGCGACAGAGAAAGTCAGCTTACCGCCCCTCTATACCTATAATAAAGACTCGTCGCAGTCAGAAAATCCACCTAGAGCTTCCACTGGAACGCGAACGGACTCATATGGCATATCGTCAAGTGTGTGTTCATCCCCCTGGCCCCAGGTGGGCCTACACCATACCCTCACAAAACCCTCCATTCACTCCTATTATGCAGGGGACCTTTATTCTCGCCTCTGCCAAACTCCCATTTCTCTCTTTCAGATATTCGCTTTACTAACTCAATCAATTTTTCCTTCACTCCCAGCCGGGTCGATTCCCAACACACTCAACCACTATACATCACTTAACCAGCCGACTGTCATTCATCCTTTCCACATGAGCCAAATCTATCTCATGCACTTTCATTTATTCTCTCAATTTACACCCTTTCTTCACACACATAACTCTCTAATACGTATCATTCCTCATTTTATCAATTCTTTTCGCACCCTAACACGCCCCTAAAGATTGCCATACTGAACACATTGACTTTAGCTCTAAACCTCTATTCCAGCCATAGTCTCAACTACTATACATTAAACACGGTAGTATATACCCTAATGTAGACCCTAGGCACTGCAAGACTAGTCCTTTCACATCCACACGATTTAATCTGCAACAGCCACGCTTCTGCATTCACATCTTTCTATACACTCCTGCATCATCCGTTCCCTTTTCATCCAAGCATATATCCAATAAATATTAAACTCAAAGAGCACTTGTTCAGCTGCTCACCATCTAATATACCTTCACACACACCGAGGACTGTCCTACTCACAACCATAACCTTACTCTTATCTACGTTTACTTTCAAACCCCTCCTTTAACACCCTGCCAAATCTCTTACAAAAGCACCATCCCTATTCATTATTCTAAGCAGGTTAAACCTTATTCTCATTTTTAACCTTCAGCGCTTCCTTCCAGAAGAGCAAGCTTCCTATTTTCTTGTAAGTCCCCATTCATCCTCTTCCAAACTGTTCATTTATCTCCTCTTTTCTCTTACGTATGCACACTTTTTAGTATTTTTTTTCCTTCTTATATATAATTCCAAACAATCTTTCTTTTGAAACTTCATCATTAGCTTTTAGTACATTCAACTATGCTTCTTTTTTACTTTTAACCGCGTGCATCACCTCTTCATTCCACCACTCACTGTTAACATTCTTACTTCCTAGCTTTATCACACTCCATAACCCTTCCTTTGCACTGCTAAACGTTGCTGCTCCTTCATAATATATATAATATATATATATATATATATATATATACATATGTATACATATATATATATATATATATCAATATATATATATATATATAATATTAATATATATATATAATATATATATATATATATATATATATATAATATATATTTATTATATATATATATATATATATAATATATATGCTAAATATATATATTATATATATAATATTATAATATATATATATATATATAGATACTCCTACTGGACCACTTATTTCCTCAAATGGTTATTATGGTTATCAACGTTTAAGTAGTTCTCAAACTAGTATGTCAACAGAATTGGATATTGAAATGGAAACTGAAGATTGCAACTCTGTATTTCCTCACAAAAAAATTCTCGAATGTAAAAATGGGACGGCCACGGCAAACGGTCATAAACGTGACCTGAACAAGGATATCACAATCAGTGAAGAATTTTCTCAGAATATGATTCCAATTGCCGGGAAAAAGAGGTCAAGGGAGGAAAGCCTTTTTGTCCCACAGATGAAGAGGATTCGCACTGAAGGTACGTTTCTCTCTCTCACTTTTCCTTTCTCTCTCTCTTCAAGCAATGACTATTTACCTAATAAAACATACACCTACATCATTTCCTTTTCTAAAATATTTTCTTATTTATATATATATATATATATATATATATATATATATATATATATATATATATATATATATATATATATATATATAATATAATATTTTTTTATATATATATATATAATTATATATATATATATATATATATATATGAGATTCAAATGGTTAAAGCATGATTTCTTGTTACTTGACTATAAGCACACAATTTATATACATATCTATCTAACACTTAATGACATTTACCATCTTTTAATTTGTTATATATATATATATATATATATAATATAAATATATAACTATATATATATATATTATTATTATATATATATAATATAAAGGTTTATATATATATATATATAATATATATATATATATATATATATATAAACTATACTAATCTTAAGTCTAATCTGGGAAACTAAAAATCTAGCAAATTTTTTTTTTTTATTGTAAGAACTCTTGAAATGCACGTCAATTAATTGAAGTTGCGCTTAAGATTGTAGAATTATTGATATTATTAATATAATTATTTTCCTTTCACATTGAAACGATTATTAATTTTTGTTATCAATATGAATTGAAATATTGTATCTGGCTGAAGATAAATGATGATGTGATTTAAACTAAAATTATACTTATGTCAGCAGTTTTAATTTTTAATAGAGTTTTAGTTCGTGTGTACATATACATATCCTTGATAAATCTTAAATATGTCCCACTATGTCTGAATGAATTGCCTCTTATTCGTCTTGGGTGCACCGAGTTATAAATTAGGTTAATATTGGTATCTCTCTTTTGTGAAATATAAAATCGTTATTTTTTGTTCATGGAATATCGAGATTTGTTGTACAGAATTTTAGTAGGTTATAACAATAAGATTAATTATTTCATCAGGTACATTGTGCATTACTATATTTAAGTGATATAATTGTTACACCATTGGTGTATTGTTAATTTTTCATTTAACATTTGTAACAACAAAGGAGAATTCTTTTTCTTCTTCTCCTTTTTGTTGTTAACTTTTATCATATTCACTAAATAAATGATACACTATAAAGTTCAGTGGTACGGTTTTTATTTCCTTGACTAATGTGCAAGAATTCCTAAGCTCATCTACTGGGATTTTAGATTCCAAAGTAGTATTTCTTTTTCTTACCCTTTCCTATCACTTTTAGGAATCATCCATTATTTATTTGTGAACCAAACAATTCAACTCCAATATCGCAAAAGCATGAAACATCAGCAAAGACAGAAGACTGATTATTTATTTACTCTCAATTATGACAAAATGAACACATTTTTTCTTTCACCATTTCTTCATAGTCTCTCTAATGTACTCACACCGAATTGATAATTTTCGTCACATATCCGTATATCCATCTGTCTGTTGATATATCATTTAAGAAGTCCTTATTTCCTTCATTTCTTTGATATGTTAATATAGATTTACATGAATCATTAACACAACTTTAATAACCTGCACCTTAGATAGGAGTACTAGACTTCACTTAAGCATTAATATCAGTTGCCTATGATAATCTTTAATATGAAGTTAAAATATTATAATATTTTAGTTATCATTTGTATTTAACATCCTTTATTTATCTATGAGATTTTTCATTTTTTTTTTTTTAGAAAATCTAAATCTCTATCTATTCCTTTAGATTCAAATTCATATAGGTTGTCATTGTGTAACTCTAAGAGCAATATACAGATTAATTTTTTTTAGGCACATAACATTTAAAAATGTCCGCATATGAAGTTTTTAAGTACTTTAAATATTTGTTCCAAGAATTTTTAATTTAACTTTGTTATAGTTTTTACACCTTTTTCTTAGCTTTCAGTATCCGTTTCATAGCTGGAATGGTAAGCTTTTGAAATTTCATATGGTTTGTTTTTACTTGTTTGAAATTTGAAAATCAGGCTATGCGCGAGTATAATATAGACAAAACAATGAAGCCTGTATGGAGAAAACAATGAAGTCCTTACTGTGATGGCCAAATTATTACTTCTTACGTAAATGATTGAATGAGTTGACTTCAATTCAAAAATCTCGAAAATTTGTAATTTGTTATTCGTTCTCCTTTTCAATCGTTTTCAATAGTCATGTAAATGGATTCTCTGCTTTTGATCTGTGGATAAAGTATCAAAGCCATGCTTCAAGGTAAAGGTTTTTCAGAGTAAATGATTGATTTATCACAATGATAGTGAACATGTGTTACTGTGATCACAAAATGTTTTATGAGTTGACTTATCCACACACTACTAGCCATGCCAGTAAATTCCTAGTATCACATGATTGTTGAACGTGAGAGTCGTAAAGCGCAAGTCTGGTTTTGCTTTATTTCCTACATACTTTCTTGGTATTGCTTCTTGATGTATACAAATTCACAGAAAAATGTTTAAGTTTATTCAACTCTTACAATGTATGAAAATATAGCGTTGAGACTTATTATTTTTGAAAACGATGCCTTTCAAAGTATCAATAGGAAGAGCATAAGCAGCTGTCTGAATAGTGTGTGAATGATATGAGCAGAACAACCATCTATTCCAACTAAACCATGTCCAAGTCCTCCTTGAGTTTTGTAAAAACTTTGTTAACGCCCTTTCTAGATATACCCCCAAAATTGCAATTTAGTATTCTTGCGCAGAGAGCTTATTGTTTTTTTCTTTTGCCATTTCATATTTTTTAAGGCATTCAATTAAAAAATGGCAGAGATCTGTGTTAGATGTTTCCGAGGCAATGATTTTATTCTCTTTTCTATAATAGTTTTCATCTGAAGTCCCTTTAATCTAGGTTGGAACAATATCTAACGAAGTTTACTTGGGAATTATTTTTATGTCCTTGTGATTTGTAGCGTCGGTCATAATCGAAATATATCACGATTGATCTGAGCTGATATCAGTTATCTGCAGTTTCGATTCTGATAATATTTTGTAAAAGTACATTTAAATTGACAAATTGCCTCTTTCTTTTGTACGGGCATCAATGTAAACTTTATAGGTGTCAAATAACAAGTCTATGATTATTTTTGAAGCCGCAATCCATTTAGATTTGAAAGATGATTATTGTCTGGTCCTAGCTAAGTGATAGGCAATGCTTTTCCTTCGTCCGCGCTTATTTTAAGTTCTTTTGTTCTACCTTTAAAATTTCTATTTTCTGAAACGCTCAAAGGAACAATATACAAATGTAATGCATCTGGGCTAAGCAATAGCAGGTTTTATATTTTTTTCACAATTAAATGTTGTGTAATATCTGTTCCTTTTCTCTTCCATGACTGATATTTCAAACTGGAAGAACAATGTTGCAACGTAACACATGATTACCGTATTAATTTCTTTTTTCATGATTGTTTTGTAGGTAATTGTTTCTCAAAAACACATTTCTCTTATTTTGCCTTTGGGGGCCATTTTATTGTCATTTAATTTTTAAAAATTTTCAACAAGACATTAAAATTTAATAAAATCTGTTGAATAATAATTTAATTAAAGTGAATTCCACTCAAACTTTCATAAGATGGGGTTTCATTTTAGGTTGTAATATATATATTATAATATATATATATATACGATAGATTTTTATATTTATTATATATATACTATATATATATAATTATATATAATATATATTAATGTTCAAAACTGCAATAACTCACGGTAGCGACCGGCGTGAATGTGCTAGAGAAATTTATCTATTTTTGTGATAATAAAAATAATTTTTTGTAAAGTAAAGAAATTTTTCAACACTCATTTGCATTATACATAAATTTTATTTTCCTCAACCTGTCACGGGTAAGGGGTAAGGGGTACGGGGGCGAATCCCTCATAGAAAATACCCATTCTGTCATCATTTGCTATATATCTATTTTTTATTATTATTAATACTATATTATTATATATCATATTATTATTATTTTATATATATACTGTTTATTATTATATATATTTATATATCATATTTATGATAATTTATGAAGCATTATAATATTATTTTTTTCTTATTTATATTATATATACTGTATAAGGTTATAACTTATATTATTTATATATTGATTATATATATATTTATTATATCTATTGTTGTAAACATGATTGTATTTTCTAACTCCGTGAGTACTGCATAAAATATTATTTTTTTTCTTTTTTTTTAAATGGTAATTTCTTTAAATAAAATAATAGTTATTCTTTTTTTTCTGTAAATATAGGTTTTAGCCTAATAATATAATGCATTATATGTTATTAATTAAATTGTAGTTAGTTTGGATCCAGTACTTCTCACGGGGTCAGGGAGTGTAAATTTTCTAATCTAGGATTATTATAACAAATTAAAAGAACCTAAAAAATACCTAAAACATATTACTTTACATACGATTTTCAAATAAAAATTTCTATAAATATTAAAAATTGAAAATGCTTTTTGTTAAGGCTTTCATGTCGATTATTTTTGTAACGTAATCGTTTAATTAATCCGCCTATTTTTAGTTATGACTTAATGAAACATCTGGCAAGTTCAGTTAGGAAAATGGCCTGGGTTTACCGAATTTTAGTAGAAACGGGAATTATAATAATTTAAACTATGATTAGATTTAATAAATTTACATTACCTGTACTTGAATTTTACGAATCCTACAAGAAAAATAAATATATTAAAATATATTGAAGGTGAATCAGAGAAAGCCAGGAAGAGCTTCGTCTTTATGCACAATTACAATATATATATATATATTATATATATATATATATATATATATATATATATATATATATATCATTATACTAATATTCATCCGTCCTATTATTAGTTAATACATATATTTATATTTAACACGGTATTTAATTTGATCAGATGAAGATTATTTTGATGTCTATAATTGGCTCTGAGGATTGTGTGAGGGACTATTTGTCCTATACGCTATCTATAAACTATCTGATTCTATAGTTATATAGCACCTATCACTCATCATGATCGGGTGTTTCTTTAGACTCAGTTACGATTGGCTTTTTTAATCTCGACGTAAATAGATGGTGAACGTTCGGTTCGTCTATTCTTTTCCTACTCTCTGGTCTGTTTTTTATTTGTCCAGCTAGGTTGATATTCCTCCAACGAACGCACTGTTATTTTGCTTTTTCTGTTTGGCCACCACTTGGTTCTTGTTGTTCGTTCGGGCTGGTTAAGGGGACCTTGGAGTGGTTTCCGCCATAGAGGTTGGTGGCTAAGAGGGGTTGTATATTCTCATAGCTTACGTTGGCGTGAAATATCATTGATATTCGAGATTCAGACCTTGAACTTAATAGGTTCGACCCTCGAAAGACGAGCATCATGAGGCGAAGGCAATCGTATCGCTTAATATATTCGTTTCTTATAAGACAAATGCGTATATCACTTCGCCATTATTTATTTGTGAGGAGTATACTCTTGCGCTTTTGCGCAACCCTATATTTGCTATGACTTCATTTAGTACGATATTGCTTTCCTCTCAGTGCGTGCTGGAATTAAACTCACTAATGTAGCAGTATTTCGAGTGTCCCTAGCCTACTATGCTTTTGCTTTGCGAAGCTGCTATTTTCACAGAGGTTTTAATAGAGTGGATTTATCCCAGATTACTGTATAGTATAGTAATATTTATGAGCCTATAATAAAGAGTGTGGGATTTAGTCTGTGTGATCATATATGTATATCTATCGCAAAACATAGGAACATTGATTATAAAAACACGCGAGACAGCATTACTATAAACAACGGGTATATCTAGTGTTCTCGCATATAGCTGTGTGCCCAAACACACGGGAGACTTGTCTCGGTTATAAATGAGTGATGTCGAGCTGTTACATAACTGTGGTGATTGGAGTTTGAGAGAGCGTTATTATTACCTAGTCTTGGATAGGTATAGCTCACACTTCTAGAAATCTATATTTTGTAGTGGAGTGGTAGCGGAATATGTAGATAATTTGGAGTTAGGTTGGATGATCTTAGGTATATGTTATATGGGTGAGTGGATGATAATGAGGGGGTAGGAATGTTTCTAAGTGCACTTTGGTTAGTTTTCATTACTCTTCCTATTTGGGATTTATTAGGATGAGTTTTGATGAGTGTGAATATGGTGGAGGGTTGAGAGGTATGCAGAGAGTGGGTATCTATTGGGCCAGCTATGGTTTGTGGGGGTAACTCTGCAGAGACGGAGGGTTTTGAAGCTTAACGGCACTAGATAATGCAGTACAGGTGGTTGGGGTGGATAGTGGGTTTACTGGGGCTAGTGTAGAACAGTCCTTCGGTGGTTGAAGCATTTTTGTTAGATTTGGGTGGACGCTTTTGTGCAGTTCTGCAACAAGCGGCCTTGGCGGGAGGTGTGGAATTATTAACTTTTATGTATTTGATTGGATGAAACAGGTGAGGCACGCGATATGATTGGCAGAGTGTAGTAGGAAACAGGTTGTGTAATGGGCGGAAGTTGTCCGTGCTGTGTCACTATTATTATCGTTGGTGGGATCTTTGTAATAGGACTAATGTCTTGAGTGGTAATATATTACTATCATTTAGTGTGGTTATTTTTGTTGTTAGCGCATGTGTTATGATTGTATATTGTATGTAGTGTGGAGTCACAACCACACATACCTTGACCTTTTGTCAAAACTAAAATCTAATCTATGAGAATTCTATAGTACTATACACATCAAACTAATAATCCATCAAGCTCTGATGCCTACATAGTCCTCACATAATATTTTTCTATATTATATCCCCCTATTGTAAATTGTCATCTAAAAGACGAGCTTTCCCTGGACTTTTTAGTTATTATTTCTCAATAATTTCATAAACATATATTGATTTTTCTTGTTAGCGATTTCCGTAAAAATCATAGTACCCAGAGTAACTCCGTACCAATTTATTTAATATCTAAGCATAGTTATACACTCATTATACAGCTATTCGCACTCCTTCTTCTCCTTCCCTATACAATCCGTATATCTATCAGCACTACGAGGTCACATTCACACATTTCACTACCACTACCTCCACTGAACAAATTGTTCCATTCTACGTTCTCTTTTCTCAGTTACTGTGTAGCAAATCAAACACTTATACACAAGCTATTCATACAATCAAATAATCATCCATACAGCTCGCGTGCATGATAAATTCCATATATGATATCTGTACTACTCAATAAGATCAGTTTCTGAAACATAGACGCTCATACACACTTCAAACACATTGTTCGCTGAAAGATAGGCTTCACACTTGCGGCGATTCATGAGTCTTACTCCAAGCATATGCAATTAGCATTTTCTTGGCTAAGGTGAATATTTATAGGATAGTTTGTAAAAATCGTATGTGAGATAGACAGATAACAGTTATATTCTATCCTGATTGAGAGTCCTTTTAGTTCTGTGGTTCTACACTTTCTGTACGACTACTTATTATTAATAGCAACAAGAATATTCTGAGTGTATATTCGTTCTTCTGACTCTTCCCCACACACAGGATATCATATATAATATATATAATATATACCCTATAAAATATTAAACATATGAAATTATAATACTAATAAATATTTATTTTAATCTATACATATATATATCATGTCAATATATGATCATTAACTAAATATATTTCTTCTTAACTTAATATTGTATAACAGAAATTATAGTTTATTTATATATTATTATATTAAACTCACCATATTATTAAATAAAAGAGTAAGAGAGTTTAAGGAAAGTAGAAGAGATAAATTCAATAACAGTAAATGTTCGCCTAGCGGTTTATATCTAGTACCGCACACATAGGCAGGCCTGATTAATGAATAATAAATACACAATGATTATAACATATATCCTTGAGATATACGAGAGACAGTCTTACTGATTGTGTGAAGGGCGTTCATCTCCAACTTTGATGAAATTTGTACAGAATATACAAAGGTGTGAAAGACTTAAAAACAAATTTTTATCATTTTTAGATTCTGCATAGAATGAATGAACCTTGAAGGTCGTTTTTTTTTAACGTCAATGAATAAAAAAATGAATAATATATTTATGTCAGTCGTATATAGTGTTTAAATAAGTATTTTATATGGTAATATAAAGGTGTATGTAGTAGATTACACCTAGTTTGTATAAGTGTGAGTAGTATTATCAAGACCGATTAATTATCTTTAGTACGTTATAAGATATATCTTTGGTATTTTAAAAGACGATTATTTATAACAAAGGGATTTACAATAATTAATTTTGCGTTGTAGGGGGTTGAACACCTGTATGATGGGGGTCATGTGAATAAAGGAAATTTGTGGTTAGTGATTAAGTTTAGTGTATTTTCTGGTTCTCCTTTTTAATAGTTACTTAAAGTGATAGTGTGTGTGTATATATATATATATATAGTAGATTAGTGTATTTTCTAGTCGTTTCTTAAATATATTTATATAGTTAAATGATTACTTATTCATCCTTTGAAATCTATAATGTATCCCTGGGATGTCCAAACAAAAGCCCGCGAGGGTCACCAATCCGGCCCGCAGAGGAATGCACTGGTTTTATCTTTAATTAAATTAAACACTATTGTCACAAAACACTATATTTGGCTTTTCAGATCGCACTTGTCGCTCCGAAGTCCAACTTTAGTATGATGAGCTAGCTAGGTCTTGTCCCTTAGGCTAAAAAGTTTTAAGACGCCCGACCTATACAATATGGCATTTCGTTTGGTCTAAACACATTATGGAGAAAAA
>JABUQX010075356.1:0-42093 GCA_015478945.1 Trachelipus rathkii
CAATATATATATATATATATATATATATATATATATATATATATATATATATATATATATATATATATATATATAATCACTGAACCAAATTTTCATTAGTTTACCGATGGGCAAAGTCGGACACCAACTGTTGCATAAAATTTTATGGGAATAAAAATAATTTACTTCTTATGTTTTAATTTTTATAATAATTGCATAATTATTTGTTATTTATTATTATTATTCGTTAATTAATTACAATGGTCAACAAATTAAGACGAAATTTTTTGGAGCTGAAACACAAGTTGGTGAATTAAAATTTATTTTTTATGCAGAGTCTGAAAATCAAATCAGTATTTCTCTACCACGCTCATATTTTTAGTTAAGATTTTTCAAAAATAATAGAAATATTTGCATCCTTATTATCTCAATGGTATATAAGTTATGATTATATATATATATATATATATATATATATATATATATATATATATATATATATATATATATATATATATATATATATATATATATATATATATATATATATATATATATATATACCTATATATATATATATATATATATATATATATAATAACCATATATATATATATACATATATATATATTTATATATTTTTATATTTATTATATATATATATATATATATATATATATATATATATATATATATATATATATATATATATATATATATATAATATATATATATATATATATATATATATGTCTGTGCATGATTGGGTTAATATTGAAACATTAAATAATATCAATTGTATTGCTGCAACATATAGTAGTCCTATAACATTAGTCACTTAAGAAATCAGACGTGAATAAAAGTGCCTCCTAAAACAGCACTAACAAGAAATCAGTCCTATAACATTAGTCATTTAAGAAATCAGACGTGAATAAAAGTGCCTCCTAAAACAGCACTAACAAGAAATCAGTCCTATAACATTAGTCATTTAAGAAATCAGACGTGAATAAAAGTGCCTCCTAAAACAGCACTAACAAGTTTGTAGATCTTATATATATTTATATTATAATTATTAAAAGCATAAATTTAAGCTGTGATAACTTGAAAATGTAAAGTATCTGTAGTTTGGAATCCATCTGATTCAGCAAGAAATATACCATATAGAACGCACAAACCCTTTCCAGTTCAGAAAATTCTGTTGCCCAGCGTTGTTGATCACTTCTTTATTAAATTCATAAATTCAAAAACTTTGTAACTCTATAAAAAATTTGTAGTAAACGCTGTTCTAAAAAGGTTCAGACCAAAGAGAATGAATAGTTCATAATTTTATGTCATCCATTGGAAGAGATTTGAGGTAGTTTTGAGAGGCAAACTTGTTTTTTTTCAAAACTCGTTACAACTTTGTCTGCTGAGGACTTGGGATGCTCCCTCTATCGGCGAGAGCTCGCTTTTAGAGGAAAACAAGAGCAAAACATATTTTTGTTAGGAAAGTATTTTTTTATGAAAGTTTAAATGTAAAAAAAAAAGTATAACGAGTTTGAACTTTAAGGTCATCTTTAGTGTCTCGGTTATTTCGATTGAAATAATTTCAAAGGAAACTATTTTAAAAGATAAATGTTTTAAAATTGTTTTCCAAAGTATAAAAAGATTAGACCATCTGTTTTTTTTAGGGTGGGTTAGATATTTAGGTATAATGAGGTTCCTTTTTACCTAAAAAATAAATAAATAAATAAACAAATAAATAGAATAACCATAAATTTTTATAATATATAAAGTATTATAATTTTTTTATGAATACTAAGAATAATAGAAAATCATATCCCAATCCTCTTTTAAACAGTAAATTTTACAAGAATTTTGAATAATGTTCTTATAATATTAATTAAATAAAACATAACATATATAGAAATTTTGTACAGTTTAAAAGATGTCAACACAAATCGTTATAATTTATGGGCAGTTCAAGTTATTATTTATAATAAAGTTTGAATACTTTAAAAAAATTGATCGAGTAGGCCCGTATTTTATTTTATATACTTCTATTTTTGTTTATTTCACTTTCTTTTCTTTATTCTCTGTTTAAATAATGCCTACAAGCATTCAATAGGTTATATCTATATATTTTGAAACAGCACCCCTCTTTTTTTGTCCTCTTTGTATTGCTTATCTTTTTATTTATTTATATTTTTAATTTTATTTTCTTTCTTATAATCCAAAGTTTATCTTTTATTTTAGCTTTTCTTTTCTTTATTTTCATTTACTACTTTCTTTTAATTATATTTTCCTGTATTTCATAAATATGTAAGAACTTATAATATGTTATATTTCTTTTTCCTTTATTACCTTATTTTTATTTGTTCTTATTTATTCAGTTTATTGTATTATATATAAATATTCATTTTCAGATTGTTATATCACGCACTGTCAACACAAATCGTATATTATTTATGATTTTTAAATACCAAGATCTTTTGTTATTAAAAGATATTATATGAATCTGCGGTGCCTCTTTGATTATATTTTTACCTTTCTATATATATTTTTAAAATTTTTTTTGGATGTATTCTCTGAATTCTCTCTTCCTATCCTCTCTACTTTACATATGAAATCATAATTTTTACTTATCAGTATCTATTTGTTATATCGCATTTAATCCCGAAGAGTCATTAAATTTTAGAAAGTCATAAATAATTGTCATTAAAATAGTCACTACAGATACCATTCACTACAATTTTTTTCAACATACCTATACTACTTATTTAATTTTATTTCTTTTTTTTTTTTGTTTACTATGTTTTCATTTTTTCTATTTTAATTCATTTTTTTTGTAAGAATGTCTTTAAGTCATTTTCCATCTTTTTTTATTTATTTTTTCAACTATTCTGTAAAAATATAATGATAAAGATGTATTAGTATTTTCTTTTATTTAATTTTAGCATTTTAAATATCAATACTTTGGCCTTAAACAAAAAATTTGTAAACATCTGATTAAATAATAAATGCTAATATGTATGTGTAAGTACCTCTAAACAATTTTAAAAAACTCAGTAAATAATAAAATAAATTAACTTGTTTGCTATTGCAAAATTAAAATATTTATATATATTTAATTAAATGTGTATTAGCAAAGTAAACCGACTGATAATTTTCTTTCTTTTCTTCTTTATTTTGTTCGTGATTCTGATGCCGATTTTGATTGGAGCAAATTTGCTATAGAATCATATCTAGATTGAGATATTAAGACATTGATATTTTTGATTAATTTGTATTTGGCCAAAATTTCATCTGAATTCCTCAAGGACTGTGAGATCCACACCTCACCTGATAACTTTTGACATTCTAGAATCTGATTAAGGAGTATCATTAGCTCATCATGTGCATCTTCTATCGTTCAAGTAACGATTATCTAATTTCTCAAAATTTGAGAAACTCTTCATGTTTCAATCAAAAAATTTCTTTCTTCTTAAAAAAAAAATTTCGTTTTAAATTTTCCTGTCAATTGAATTTAGTTCAGAATCTTGAATTAAGAAAAAAACAAAAAAATTGTTTAATGAAAATTCATTAATGAAATTGCACGATTACCTGGGTTTCCCTGTACAGCTATATATTTAATTTTCATTTGTTTTAACTTAAATATTTTGGAAGCAATAATTGAAGTCTGAAATTTACATGAATTTTTACTAGTTAATACCTAGCAATTATTAATTCTTTCATTTAATGACATTCTCTCAATATTGGACAGTAGATGTTTATTGTTTTAACGGTTGACATACTGCTTTTTTTTTCCTGCTAAATGAAATGGTTTATTATTATTACCTATAATTAATGTTAAAATTTAACATATGCATTTTTATTTATATTACGATATTTTTATATTTATTTTATTTCGCATTTATCAATTTCTTTCTTTAAATAAGGGGACTTGCTGCAAATAAATAAAAAACAGAAATTTATAAACCCATCTCATAGATTTTCTTTATATAAAACTACTCAGGACTATTAAATGTGAATTTGAACATAAAAGGAGGAAATAAGATTAGACTCTACTAACCATAGACAGACATTCATCCAACAAAAAGTACTCCTGGTGAATCTATTGATATATATATATCTATATTATATTTATATATATATTATTTTATCTATCTATATAATTTATAGATAAATCATTATTATACTATGTTATTGATACAAAATTACTATATAATATATATATATATAATATAATATATAAATAGCTTATATATATATTTCCTTGTTAATATACCTAGGTGTAGATTGTAACTTTTTACATTACACTATAATGTTTAGAAAATATTTATTTTTAGAATGAAAGAAAATTACTCATCTTACTACTCTGTCCGCTGGCCATTTTTAGTTTAACTTTTATGTTATTTACTAATTATGTGAAATCATTACAATCTTTAAAAAGTCCCAAAGACATGACTATGCCAACATATTTAGAAGTCCTTAATTCTCTAGGTAGGAATCTTCTGCATCCAAGAATTACAAAGACCCGCTTAAACTTGTTTATATTGTTTTAATAAATCGGCCTCAAATAAAACCTTTTTAAGACTACTAGTAACTAAGTATATTTTTCTCACGACAAATTAACATCTTTCAACCTCATAACATCAGAATTGTTGTAGATGTTTAACTCTATATATTATCTGAACTAAGACAATAGTGAATGATCTGGAATATTATTAGCCTGTTTGACCTGTTATTTAACAAGTATTCATTTAAATATCCTATGTAATTAATTTCACAGGTTTGCGATTGTTGATACCAGAGGTAATTGTTACATTTATGATAATGAATTTCTATGATTCCAGTTGCCTTTGATTGAGATTGATTTAGTGGTTGATCAATAATGAATTTAACAAAGGTTAATCTAGTCGTGATCAGGATGACTGTATTGTCTTAGTGAAATCTTGAATTGATATGCACAAATTGATTTATTTCTTCTAGGTTCATTTTTTATCCTTAGTATTTTCTTCTGTTAATGACAATATTTTCCATAATGTTTTCTTAATCAGCTTCGCTGGAAAAAGCGGTTTTTCTAACAAAATATATAGATATTGGCTTTAAAGTATATTTAGATTTTGTGATACACTAATTATGTGTCACTTTACGTATTGCTGACAATCGAAGGAACCTCAGAATTACATAAACCTCAATAAAGTCAAGTCAATCAAGTTAAAATGTAGACAAAAGCCTTTGGTTTCTAGGCAATAAATTCAGAGTTTGGAAAAGTAGAGGAAGAGAGTGAGTTCGACAAAATTAACACATTTCACATCAAATATATAACGGTTTCAGTGAATATGTTAAGCGAAAAGATAAAGGTACTTATAATATTATTATATATCATATTTTGGTTGTTTTTTGTCTCTACTGAATTAGTGTTTAAATTAGCTGTAAACCTTATAATCATTTTAAATATAAACAATTAACGGTAGCTTAAAAAATGAATTTATATGCAACAGGAATTAAAACTAATACCCAATTAATGGTTGCCAAACCCGACATTCCCAAATTGGATTCCCTTATAAAAAAATTAGTCACAAAAAGTTTTTAGTGTTGTGATTGCCTTTCATTTACAGCTTCATATAGTTAACATTTTTCTTGAATTCTATTTAAGAATAAAAATTTAAACAAACTTCGTTACAAAATGTTGTCAAAAAATTACAAAATAGGAAAAACTAAAACTTTAGATAAGACATTTAGTATGTTTGATTAAGCCGCTACCAGAACTTCCGCTTTCCTCAACACTTGGTTGCTTTTATGTTGCATAGCCTTTTCCATGTTTTCACTTCTGTCCATAAAATTAAGGAACTTTAGCTAATATAATAATTACTTGAAAAATTCTTAAAAAAACAGTTCATGAATCATTTTTTTAAAACATTACCTAGATTGCAAATTCCTTATTAAAGCGGAGACACCAGACTATTCCATAATCGCTTTTGTTACAAAAATCTTTGTTGATATCTACTTAAGTGGGGGGATTTCGGTAAATCGTTCTTCCTGGTGTCATGACATTTTGATCACAATCTCAGTAAATAAATCCACCAGTAAGTTATCACTGCCATTTGTAACCATATACATGAATCGTATACACAATCGTAATCTATATATCTTATCGATAGTTAATATTCGAAGAGGATGAACATACTTTGTGCTTCACTAATCAAAGCTAATGTTAGTTTTATTAAAAAGATAAATCTTTTTTTGGTGAATTCAAATAAATAGATTAAAATTTATCGCCGAAACTACTTTCCTAATTTTAATTAAAAATTACTTTGAATAGGAGGTATAATGTATCTGTAAGCCTGTATCAACACTGACGTATTCCAGAGCTTCTTTTGGTGTTGCCTGTAGTCGTATACAACTCTTTAACTGCGGCTATTCGGGGATAGAATCTAGTAACGATACAGTTCATTTTGCTTTCTTGAAAGAATATCTTCCAAACAGACATATGATAGCAAGAAAATTTGGTCATACTCTTTAGTTTTGACAGTAAAACTAATTACTAATAAAAATAAATAGTTAAATTGCACCGAGACACACAAATATTTGATCAATTGATCTGGTAAGCAGGCCTGGTGGAAAATTTACACAGTGTTCAGTGAGCATTCTAATGTCTGTCGATTCACAACCCACTCCAAGAGGCCTGGATGCATTATATAGAGTTGCAAAACATAGCAATTACTTATGTTATCATTTTCTTTAGCTTTTATTTGCTTTAATTCGGTTAAATATATTTTGTAACTGATTTAAAATATGTTTTTTTAATCAAATAATACTGGTTTGTTTAAACGCTAACTATAATTGTACCTGAATTCCTAACAATTTATAATATTATTATCCATAGTTAGTAGTATAGTGGATTGTTAATTAACTGCCGACAAGAAATATGTGCAGACAAAGCATGTCTCTTCATACGAGAAGAATAATAAGAGAGAAGAACCTGATGGAGATTTCTCCTCTGATCCAAAAGAGATCTTCACTTCAACTTTGCCACTTCTAGAACTTCCTTTGTGGTTCTGACATATATCTTACCAAGGATTAAATATTTATCGCCAATAGTTAGTTAACAGTTTTTAGGTCAAAGATTTAACAAAGGACTGCCAGAAAGGTATTTTATACCGTCTGATCCGGACCCCCATCATTTAAACTTATATTTACTCCTGCTACGATCCTTTATAATATGCTATGCCAAGGCAGATACAATAACTCCATTCATCGATCTATTAAAATTTTTCTTCACACTCGAGTTCTAACACCCCAAAGTATTTTGTAAAATCACCACACTCTGACGTCCATAAACCCATATAGGTCTCTTTAAAAGCACATTGAACTTGTTACCTCTTGTATGGGCGAATACGATGAATCTTTTGTAGGGTCCGGATATGTGACGGCAGATCTCAAGAGCATGATGTGTTAGGAAGAATGCTTACATGCTATCTGTGTCTTGAATATCAAGTGATTTAATTTAATTATGTTTGCATATCTTCAATAGAGTAGGGATAAAAGGGCTTTTGTATGGGGTGTTGGATATGTGAGACGATGTGCCAGTGCTGTTGTGTCATGAAGATGATTGAGTTGGATGGTGGTCAAATAGTAAATTTTTTGAACGGAGATGTATAAAACTGTAAGTTGTTATTCAAGAGGATATAAATAGAGGAGAATGGGTTTTGAAAATAGATGCTGTACCTAGATTCCTCATTATACGAGCCGGTAACTTTAGATATTCTTGTGTATTTTTAAAAGTTCTGCTGACCAGGTTTACGGTTTTTGTAAGGTTTAACTTGTTGAGTGAGTAATGGGCTGGCTAGGTAGTCAGTTGATCTTTTAAGTGGGGACTAGTTTCTTCATATGTAGAGAACTGAATGGGGTGTGGCATTAATTACATCTGTTATGATTCAAAGCACTAGGAATAGGATGGCGGTTTCGTTTGAGTTGACTATAGAAGAACACCATGCTAAGGGTATATAGTTTAGAGTGGATTTTATAAACTGTTGAGGTGAGAGTAGCTGTCTTGTTGCCGAATTTGTTTTGGGTTGTTGGTGATAATTTAATTTTCTTACTTTGTGGAGTTGTTATAAATGAATCTTGAATACCATAGATGAATTTGATGTTAATTTTACCCTGGGGGATGGAAAGTGGATTGATGGCGGTGTTGATGGGCAATAAAAACACTCCAATAAAAAAAAAAAAAAAAAAAAGAATTGCCTACTGGTTAATTGCTCTTTATTACTATTTTATTGTTAATTTCGAGAGAAAAATAGATTAATAATAGAGAATATTAATAAATAAACCAATTAAAATTTATACTATTAATAGTTATTTTATATCCATTTGCAACTACATATCTCCCTTGGGGGCTCACCAAATGATACGGACCAAGATCTGTTCTTAAATGCCCTAACAAAATTATTAATATTACTTAAGTTTTCGTACCGTAGCTAAACAATTTTAAAAAGTATAAAAACATTGTCTTTTAAATACTAACAAAAATAAATAGCTCAATACAGAAGTAATAATTCTTAAGATCAATGTCTTAGAAATTGATTATTTAAATGATTTACCAGGAATCTCTTATTGAAGAAAACATTTTTTCTTCGTAGTTCTCAGAATAGCCCTTTTCAAGTATTATTATACGACTTGAGGGTAACACCATTTTAAAAGCGTCATCTTTGCTCGTGATTCCGGGTTGACAGAGAAAAAAAAATGTGATGCAGATCCTGGAAATCTATGTGGGGTTGTATCGAGATGCTAATCTGCAATATAATATTACTATATATAAAAATATATATATATATATTATATATATTCTATATTAGACGATATTATATATATTATATATTAATATATTTTATTATCATATATATTTAATATTAGAAATTTATAAATATATCATATATATTGAGATATATAAATCGACTATCAGCCGATGCCCCCAGGAAATGTGTTAGATGATGGGAATGTGAGAGGGTGAGAGTGCCCTACCTATTATATGCCGATATTGTTTTGCTGTGCGCGACATCTGCAAAGAGTTGCGAGGATTGGAGCGTAGAGACGATCTTGGCAATGTATGTAAAAGAGGGGTTGAAAGTAAACGTAGTAAGAGTAAGGTTTAGGGTTGTGATTAGGACTCCTCAGTGTAACGTAGATGTTAAGATGAGCCAGCTGCTAGCAAGTGTTAAGTTTTATAATCCTTAGGGTATGTTTTGATAATAAGGATAACGGATGGATGCAGAGTGAAGTAAGGAAAGTGTGACTGCAAGGAAGGTTGCTGAGTTGCAATTAAATCGCTTGTGTAATGTAAAGGGACTAAGTCTTGAGTGCGTCTAGGGTTTTACATGATGGTATGTTGTTACCCTGTGTTATTGTATGGTAGTGCGACTATGTCTGAAATAGAAGTATAGACTCTAACGTTCATTGTCAGATGGACATTAGCGGCAGCTATGTGATCGAAGAATAATAAAGTGAGGAAATGACGTTATTAGGAGGTTCTGTGGTGGAAGAAAGGTAAATTGAATTCAAGAGAATAATGCAAGTATGTGAGATCGTTTGGAGTCATGTGGAAAGGCATGAATATATCCGGTTTATAAGCGGATGTAAGTGGAGAGTTGTTGGGAACAGAACCCGCTGGACACCTAAGATGAAGTGGAATTGAGTTCGATCGTGAGGATTGTCTGTAAGGAAGAGATATGTGGTTTGTCAGGGCGAGAAGTGGGCCTATACGAGAGAATGCGGGCGTTTTACGTATGGGGGCATTGGTGGCCACTGGCCGGGGATGAAACCACTTACATGACAGGCTTTACCTATTGAGGTCCGTCGCACAGTCCCTGATGCTCTAGGGGAATTTTCTGTCGTACGATCTCCACTAATTAATGGTACAGACCGGGGTAGTAAGCTGCGGCTTTACTTCCACTTTGTCTTTTTCTGACCTACCGCTGCTTTCTTTTCGTGCTTGTATAGCACCTTACCCCCAATCTTGTGAGAAAGAGGAAGGGAAGAAGGAAAGAAAGAAATATATAGTAATATGATATAATATTGTTATACTATATATAATATATAATATAAAGTATCTTATTTAATCTATATATATATTATAATAGATATATAGTTTATATATAATAATATAGATCGATATATATATTAGAATATTATATTATATATATATTATTATTTAAAATATATAATATAATATATCATTACATATATCTTATATATATTATATATTACTAAGAACAAAAATCAACAACAGGCTTTAGACAACGACCATGAGAGAACTTGAAAATTGGCCCCTCCCCATTACTTTCTCCAACCCTAAACTAAAATTATATATTCCCCTAGCCTTATTTATGAACATATCTAATTAAATTACGTAGGACCTTCCACCGTTAAATAATAAGGCCCACATTAAACATCAACTTGATTTTCTCATTCCTCCTTTAAAATTCTTCCTGGATCTCTAAATACAAGGTCAGGTCCGCGCTCTCTTCGTTACTGTTATTTTAACAAATTCAATGTTAACGGCTGTGATGCCGTTTTATGTTGGTAGTAGTTTACGCCAACTCATTGTACAGAATAGATGCAGCATAGAGACTTTCCACACGAACCAACCCTTATACTCAATTCCCCCTCACACTCCGCTATACGTGACCCCTCACAACGCAACGACCATGTCTTCACTCACACAAATTTTTATCCATACTAACACCAAACAAAAAAAATGCACCCAACCAACTTAAATATTTCTAAGATCTTTAATATTCCCGACATCAAACCACCCACCCTTAACAACGAGTAGTGGCCGTTTAAACTACATATTGCTAACCTCCCAGATGGAAATTTCTGTCCGTCTTCAACCCGTATTGTTTTTTCGAGTGTAATGCATTTTTTGTAAATCCTAGATAAGTTTCCTCACGGTTTTGTCTTTCATTAAGATTTAATTATTTTATGCAGGAAAAGTTTTATCCCTATATAATATATAAAAACCTTTCATTTTTTGTATTATTTTGTTATATATTGAATATATCTAAAGTATTTTTCAGTTTAATTTATTAAACCAACTTGTTTTGTGAACATTTGTGTAAGCTAATATTAAAACAATTTTATTGTATGCTAATGATTCTTAGTTTAAAATGTTCTCCTATCAATGCCAACATTACATTTAACAGTTAATGATGTTCCCTACCCTTATCCTGATTGATTTGGAATATCAATACCAACCTTTCGCGGGTCATGCCTCTTCTTGTAAGGACGGAAGGGAATTACTTCATATGGCTTTTTTTCTTAATTAAATTCCATAAAACGTTGATCGATATTATATAGATATATATATAATATTATATATAATAATATTATATATAATATATATGTATTAATTTAGATTATTATAGTATATATAGTTATATATATTATATAGTACGTCTACTATTGGAGTATAATACTCTGATTTCTAAAGTCTAATGTATCCTCGAGATAATTCTTCTTTTCTTACACACTTGCTTTCAACGCAAGATGGGTATTAGGTATTATTGTCTTGAAAACTAAAAATTAAATAATTATGCATAAATACGTCATTAACTTAAGCATGATTTAGAAAACTCCAAGCACTTGACAGTTAAATTATATTATCCGAAGCTTATACAAGTCCTGCTCGAGAATAAACGCAAATAGAAGCAAAACACAATGTTAAACACAATCAATAGTAAACACGACAATAAAACAAAAGATAATAAAATAGCGACGATAAAAATATAAAATGCAAAATTTACTGCAAATAACGATACAGAACGGTGCATTAACCAAAATGGAACATTTATAAATATAGTTAACACTAATGCAAAACACTAATAATATCAAAAACACTCTGCGAACACTATATGACAGAACAGAACACATTTTCAAAACTCTATAAAATCCATATAACTGGTTGTAACACAGAGCATATTACAAAACACTACAAAACATTTCAAAACACCAAAAAATAATACAAAACTCATAAAACTATAAAATCATTGCAACACAACCTAACATATTACAAAAATACAAATAACAAAACCAATCTAATAAAACACTATTATAAAGTGAAACAAAATATAAAAGCACAAATAAATACAGTACACTCAAACACTACAAAATCAACAAAACGTAAAAAAAATACACATATAACAAGCAAAACACTTTACATATTTAATTAGAGATGGTGTCATCCTTTAATACGGTTTCGCATATAATAAAAAAAATTTAAGTGTGGATGTTAAGATAAACGATAATCCAAATCGAAGCATTTAAAGAAACATCTATCCGTAACTAATGATTAAAATTTGTACTAATAAGCTAAATATAGACATTTTATGTTATATATATACTACATATATATAATAATATATAATATTATATAATAGATATATATATATTATATATATATATAATATATTATATAATATATATAAAATAGTTATATATATATATATATATATATATATATAATATACTCTAATCAATAGATACTTCGAGATGATGTTTTTCTCTTTCCGATAAATACAGATAAAAATATATTAATCTGTTTATAAGAATTTACTCCCTCCCCTCTCCCACACACTATTAAACGACTAATTTTATTTCCTCTTAAAATTAAACTATCTTTGCATAATAACAGATTCGATTCCTCCCCTTGAAACTATCCATACTTATTTATCTTATTATGTTAAGTAAACCAGATATTTAACCATTTAACAATTGGTTCAAGAAAATGTATTTTCCCGACATCAGTAGATCATATCTTCATGAAGTTCCTAACCTAGACAGATGAAATTAGTTACGACCCTGGAATGAAAACACCACCGGGTATTTGTGTAAATAATATTTATAACGAATTTTACAATTTTAACACATTTTCACCTATTGTAGAATAGGATAGAAAAGTAATACCTGAGAAACAGCTCTGGAGTACGAGAAAAGACATTTTTAAAACCTAGTGCTCGTTTTAGGCAATGATGATCCATTTCAATTTTTACAATTAAGTCTAGATAAGAATTAATCTATAATTTTATGCCGCTAATGATAAGAAACTACCAAATACAATACAGTGAATCTCCATAACTGGCATTTTTACTTATAACACTAGATTAGTCAGTACTTATAGAGAAGATTAATAGGACTAACTTGGATGTAAGTAAATATTATTGAGATAGCTTAATCTGATCTCCGGGGGATACATATCCTCTTACTGCACTTATACTAATTTAATAATTCTAGGATATAATTCAAGTGTATTATCTAGTATTGTCATCCTGAGTTATTAGGTATCCTTTATAAAAGCAAACAAGATTATATTCTATTCTCTCATGACAGTAAATCATATGTCTGTTGTAGGTGCACTTATTAACTATTAGCTGTGTGTTTAAGATCACAATTTATTGAAGTAGACTTTTTCTGTGCGTGCTGGATATCATAGTCAAGGTTGACTAGTGATTATAGAGATCCAGCTCTTTTAGTGGACTGTTCATGATTATCACAGTCTGATTTCTTCTAGCTGTTAATTTAGTACCATCTTTGTGATGGACTGTCTTATATCAATACTCGAGTGCATATTTGCTTACTGCTCTTAATACACATGTACCACATCTAGTATCAAAAAAACTTGAATTCACTTGTTCTGGGACTTCGCAGACTACGAAACATTTATCATCATTTAATATATATCAAACAGCTCTAATCATATCTTCACGACTATAAAAGAATGAGCACACATGAAATAAATGAATGAAAAGATATGCAGTATGGAACTTATCTACAGTATATATATTATTAATTATCTATTATTATTTAATTATAATTTTATAAATTATAAGACTCACTTATAATAAATATGATTTAAGTAATAAGATAATACAAATTAGACAAGAAGAATGTATATAATATTTAGCAATTCTACTATCAGACATCGTTTACTCATATATTGAATTGCACATTTCTACAGGGTGGTATTTATTAAATAAGTTATTAAATCAAATAAACATAATATAATATATTATATTATGAAAATATTATATGATATAATGTAAAATAATATAAAAGATCATTTTGATTTTTTATCATATAAAAAACTTATTTCCTTATAAAATATTATTAGATATACTATTAAAGAAACACAAAAACAGCATTACCAGAAGACATAAAGTCATGAGAGCACACTTGATAAACTAATTAATAAAAAATAATATATCATTAACTATTATTCAAACAGCAGAGAATCCCTCAACCATAACTTCAGCTAAATTTACACTTCACTCATTAATTGTTTAATGAAGTACTCTTATAGCAGAACAGATTGCTTGTTACTACAGAACATATATTGCAGATCATTAATATTGATATATAGGGTGCAAGATTTGTGGTAACCCTATTCAATAAGTGAAATAATTGAGTAACTTTATATTACATTCATAGAATAATAATTGGAATACAATACTCATGAGAAAATGTAAGTCCGAGCCATACATCTTAGTAGACCTAAGCAGGATTTCTATCTATCTTACTCACATTTTCTTAAAGTTTATTATAACGAAATGGTTATATTATTATTTAAAAACTTATTCATTTCATGAGATTATTTGAAAATCCTGCGTTGCTTATTAATCAGGAACAGCAGGATTCTATTTTATTAATTATATTTTATAATAAAAAAAATTTAAAAAACTTCTTTCATGAATGAATCATGACGTATACCTCTAAATATAAGAGTCTTATTGCAGGATATCTATATCCTTTCTATTAATATTGTATAATATTTGATTATTATTTATAAAAATAACTATCTTTATCAAATTACGCATATACTCGTAGGATACAATAATCTTTATAAAGTAGTATGTAAAAGGGGATGCATATAAGCGTCTACATGTAAATAATTATTGTGCATGTACGCCTCATTGAACAAAAGATCTAAGATTGATGAGTTAGACCCCAGTTATTAACATACTTATTCTTATAGAGTGATATGTAGGCTCACATTTACTCTATGGGTTGCCTATAAATATGTAGGTACATTTAAAAGTAAGTAAGCTTTATGTAAGACATATTATTCTTTATTACCAATTATTAATTATTACTAAATAATTTATGTTATATTTTATTTTAGTTTGAGCAAGTATATGCATAAATAAGGAGCGCTGAATCCTACTCATCTCACTTATCTATACTCCTTATATATACTCTCCTTATTCTTTACTCATACCTACATATACTCCTCCTCTCTCGCACGCCCTCGCTAGGCGCAAGGACGCTGTCTGAAGTCTGCTCCGCCTTCCTCATCAGCAGTGCACGCCCTGGTTTTCAATCCTCTTCGCTTGTTAGCAATTTTGATGTTTTATTTCTCCTTGGGGACAAAAGCAACTTAAAATTCACGATATGTTGAAAATACTTGAGGAGATGGCTGAGATGGTTTGGGGTCAAGCTCTGCAACAACACACACTACAAGCTAATTGGATTTCTGTGGCTCCCAGCCATGTTTCTAAGGCGGCTCGGGACATTTATGGCACTATAGGATACCATCAAACCGTTCAAAAATAATAAGGTACTTTTTATATTTAGTTAAATCATATATTATATCTATCTAACAATACTAGGTGACTAGGCTAAATGGGGAGAATCACAAAATACTCTAGATCAATTATAATGAAGGATAAACAGTCTGTCGCCATGTTAATAATAATAATATAATTATAAGGTACATGAATAAGAAAAGTAGAGCTACTAATATATATAATAAAAATATATATGATAAAATATAATATAAAAAAATATCATAAATAAATATGATAATAATAAATGAAAATTATTAATATAATATATAAAATAGATAAATATACTAATATATATTAATATATAAATCATATAATAAATATTTAAAAATTTCCTCCACTGTTAAAAGTTTAAATATTTTAGATAGTAAGAATTAAAATGGTGATCTACTGGAACAAGTGTCTTGAGTTTAAATATTTAGATTATTTTGGATAAAAATAGGAACGATGAATGCAAGAGTGTAAGTAGGAATAGTTTGATGAATGGAAGGAAAGTGCAGGTGTAAATATAAATCACGTTTGAGTGAAGATACATAGAGGGACTAGTTCATTACATTTGCAAGGGTATGTTTAGTTAACCACTGTTGATTAATCAGTAATAGTAGTAAGAGACTTAATGGTACTGAGAATAAGAAGGTATAGAATTAGATTTTAATAAGTTTCAGATAGTGTTCAGAGATGGACACTAGATCTATAGGAGGCTGTAGGGTGTGAAGGAATTAAATAGAATATATGAAAGAATGAACACATAGAAAGTTTGTGAAGGTGATACGGAAGGAAGGGGTTAAAATTAAGAGAGTGAATACAATTGAAAACAAAATCACTGTATGGTTGTGTAGCAAGAATGGATTGAATTAAGATACCAGTACACATGGGTATAGACGGAGGATGTAATAACAGTACGATCGAGAGCTAGTCAGCCTAGAGCGCAGACACATGCAAGCACAACAAAACATACGAGCACATCATCGAAGTCCGTAAAGGAATGCCTGGAGAGAAGCGAGAAGAAAGGTGCATAATGAAAGTGATAGCGGGGCTCTACATCGAGAGCTAGAAGGAGAGAGAGCTATTCTGAGCTTGTGGCCGCCACCTAGGCCAGGGAGAACCCTAACTATTTGACAGATGCCATTAAACGTGAGGGTCGCTCGGTGTTCTGTGTGAAAGCTCTAGGGTGGAATTTCTGACTGCGACGAGTTCTTCACTAAAAGGTATACAGGAGGCGGTAAGGCTGGCTTCTTCTTTTTCGATTGCGCCTATTCTTTTACTCTTTTCCTGTTTCCAGTGCATGCTAGCACCTACCCCCCCATGTCTTGGGGAGAGAACGTGGGTGATATATATCATATATATTATATATATACTATATATTATATATATTATAGTATAATATAATATACTAATATATATATAATATAGTATACTATATATATATATATATACTATATATTATATATAAATATTATAATATACCCAAAGTGGGCACCCCGCTCATTTATAGGTAGTCCGCTAGCGCGCACCTCCGCACCTCGAGAAAAGGAAGTCCGCTAGCGCTCCTGTCCGCCTTATTCCAAACCTCAAACCTCCGCTAGTACAAAGAAAGGAGAGGGAGAGCACAGCTAACCGCGCGTCGCGGACATAACGGCCGATCTGCGCACATATTAATATATATAATAAGACATTCCACCAGAAAAGAAATTTTTATTTATTTGACTCTTCCTCATACGATGTTGTTCTTTAGTAGAATCACTGAAAGGAGTAATTATTCTTTTAGATGTTTTATCAAAGGATATAATAAATAATTATCATTAGTATAATAAATAAAATAAATAATCATTTAGTAGTATAGCAAACGATTTAATTATGTATATAAATAAAGATTAAATAATACAGACATGAACGTTTCTTGTTAATGAGATGGAGGGTGGACGATTAATCAACACTATAAATATAATAAATATATATATATTAAAACATATTCTCTAAGTATATATAATAAAAATAATGTATATATACTATCTTATGTATATACAATATAATAGAATAAATTTCTTCTATCATATCTTATACGCAAAAAATTAAATTGTACTCAAGTCTCATATAATTATATATATAATGGATAAATAAATCATTAAATATATATAGCATTTATTAAATTTAACAAAGAAGGTTAGCCAGTTATTAGACATTATTAACGATATCTACTTTATATACTGTACAGAAGGTTATTAGCTACTAATATTACATTAATACAAAGTATACGACCATGTACGAATGATTTAAAATAAATATAAAAATAATAAATTTACTTACTTTATAATAAATTGTAGGTTATTATAATTTGTAAAGCTAACATCCAATTCTATTCTACATATTAGCTTATTTTTGACTTGCAAATAGATCAACTACAAATGAATATGGATTCAAATAAGATGGATTCATGGACATATCTACTTATCTGAGTATGCAAGCGCAAGCCGAGGGCATTCAGTCTTCTTTGCCCATTGAGTATTTACCGCATAACGTTTTATTCTTTTAATCATATAGATAAAGCATCTTTACAGCATTCAACAAGATGCCATTGGAGTAGTATTATAAATGATGTTTGTTAGCATCACTTATGACACGCTTTCATATCAACAAGGTCATCTGATACCACTCTCAACAGCTCTTATAACACAATAATTGTGTTAACTTATATAAGAAATAAGGAAACCTCCCTTCCTCAGAGAAAATAACAACACAAACTCTAATTCCCTGAATATAGTAAAACACGGTTAGACAGCTCAGGCAGAGTTTGAGTCTCCAGAATGATTACACAATAAATCGAGACACTCAAACAGCTCGTGACAACAGAGCTCTTCGGAACTCTCAAATTCATCAACTGTGGGATATAAAAGTTTCTATAAAAATATTCTAAGCTGAATGCACAAGATCATAAGGAATGAGAAAGAAATGTATACGCCTCAAACCTCGAATACACTAAGGCTGAAAACCCATCACTACACATATAAAAGACATAAGAGAAAAAAGAAAAAAATAAAAAAATTATGAAATGTCACAACAAATGTAGCGAACGGGATCATACCAATAGTGGAACACGAGTGAAGCCAACAACACTAAAATAATAAGCGCGCTTAACAGCTTTTATATTTCGTGAGTATTGAAGCAATATACGTAGCAAAGACGGTCGCGATCTCGCTTGAGCGCATTCACAAGAATAACAAGTGATACCACTTCCAAAAAAGCACAAGGATCAGGAGTATAATTCCATTTTTATGGAGCTCATCATTCTGTGGTAAATCTAATAACTTCGTAATTCTAATGTAAGTGATTTCGATCTCACGTCTTCGTTGTATCTGAAGAATTAACGGTCTAGCAGTTTCTGCTCGAGTTTGAGTGAGTATTACGAGTGAGAACAAAAAGATGTGGTTCTTAGATTAGTGGTTGTTGCGTTGGGAATAGGACTTAGATTGGTGTGTGATCTTCGTTTGATGTAGTCGATATGTTGAGATAGTGCAATAGAGTTCTATTAGTGTACCGTTTGTGGTGTCGTATGGGGTAGCTATCTGTGGTGATTTGGTTCTCTTGTGGATGTGTGTGTACTGTGGTGTTTGGTGATTTAGAGAATTATTTATATCTCAAGTACACTTCTAATACTAATATGGTGCTCTATGTATAATCAAGCCTGTGGTTATGAGAAGGGTGAGATTAGTACATGGCTTGATTATTTTTAAAGGTTTGGGTGTTACGCTCTGTGTGTGTATATGTTATATAAATATTTTCTGCATTCAATTCGGTGTTAATCAATGTAATATTCGACACCATCACGTTTCTGTTCTGAATATGTAAACTATCTGTGTTACGTAATTTCAAGGTGTGCTCTGAGGAGATTGTGCATAAGGATTGGAATATATATAGTGATAGAAATATTATCTAAAGATTGCTTCTACAACTTCTGAATTAGAGAAACTGACTAGAGTCATATCAAACTTTAATTTTAGATTTATGACGAATAAACAGTGTAAACTTAGTAATGTCGTGTAGTACATTTATCGGATAAACGTTTCTATTTGACTATAATTATGCGGTTATTACACCGACGGACGATTATCGACAACAGGCGCTCAAGTGATAACTGTGGTGTGCATTTAGTGCGGGTCCCATCGATATATGCGTTGGATGTAGCACTTAACATTCATAGTTTTCTTGCCTGGTATGTGTCGGCAGATGGCGTTGTGTGTTTTAGTAAGTTGAGTGTGATGTTAGTGATACCGTGCGTAAAATGGATAGGCTCAAGAAGCTGGTGATGATAGTTAGTCTGGACAGATAGCGCTTGAGAGAAGTGTGGGACGTATAGAGCCCAACAGCTCGCTTGTTGGCATGTGTTAGTGTTTATTTTGCTGCGTTGTGGATGTTGTGGTGCTTATTTAGTGGGTTTAGCGTGGTGTTGGCTAATGGTTGTGGAGCATTACTATGATAGTATGTTGCGATCGTTAGTGATAGGTGGATATTCATCAGCACGTCTTCAGATATAATGCGATTAATAGCCTATAAAAAGCTGAGGCTTGTGTAAAGTTTCTTTTAATGATGTGCATCCAAGAATTAACATATATTCCAAATTATAGTTTACAAGCTATTCGAAACTTTTGAATAAATCCTATTTTAAGGCTAGAATTATTTAAGTGAACTCTTAATAGAGTTGGAATCTTAAATTCAGCCATAGTATATTCATATATAAAGATTTAAAACCACTAGGAATTATCATGAGCATACCAGAAATTTCTAGTCTAACACGCCACTACAGTCAAGGGATTCTAAATTTCAAAACACAAAACTTTTTGAGACTGGCTTTGCATAATCTACATCGAAATAAAGATAAAATAAAAAATGATATATAATCATAAATATTAATCTAGTTAAACTCTAGCATACGATTGTGCGACATCACGAACTATCGGTATAGCTTATTGTAAGCTCAACCAATCATCACCAAAATCACCTCTCATATCACTTATTCTATATTTAATTACCCTTCAATAATTCCTAATGCTATTGAGCTTCAACAAAATTCAGCCTCATTGCACCTCTATATGATACTGAACCCGCTTACACAACTAGTTGAACATATTTGACTCGAGGTAAAGACTCAAAAACCTAAGGGTACTTCACCTCAGCTCACTTTAACTTCATATTTCTAGCTCGCGACATCATGTCCTACCTCTCTCGGAAAAATAGACAAATTCACATAGGGCGAAAGCAAAGAATTATAGAGGCCTAGTTCGATATTTTTGCTCATTGTGAGAGAGCCGCAGAAGCATATATGTCTACTTTATAATGATTGAAGTCTGCACCGGTTAAATTTACGAGTAGTATAAGGTTTTTGCTATTCGATTGAGATGAGTGTCTGAGAGTTTAAATTTTATACTTTAGCATAAGGCTCGATAAATACAAAAAGTCTTTTATGATTTATAAATATTTTCTTCACGATATGATTTTCAGAATGTTGTTTTTATTTAAGCTCTATAGGTTCCTGCTCAAATATGTACTTGCTATTTATTAGAAATTATTAATAATATTAAACATTTTAAAAATTATAAAACAAATTAAATAAGTTCAATATACAGCAAATCTAACACGCAAATGAATTGCACAGAAAAATAACTGTACATATAAAGAAATAAATTAAATTTACTTGATAGGGAGATTATGATTGGTTAGGACGAAAATCAAATGTAAAATTAAACAAGAGACAAATAATATAATTGTAAATAGTATAATAGTAAAATAAATTAGTAGTTATAAATAAAAGATTAAAAAGAGTATAAGAACGTCTAAAACAAAATAAATAATAAAGCGTTGAAATATATCTAGTCAGAACATTAATAAACAAGGTAAGATATGTGTGAAGGTTGAGTACTCTTATAATCGAACTGCCTGTCAAAGCATAACATAAATATAAAAAGAAAAAGATATATATATATATAAATATTATGAGTTAATAGCATAGGCTGATAAAAAATATAATAAATGATCATTAATACTAATTAATAAAAACCAGCATAAATGCAATTACTGAATAACAATTAATACAGTATAATAAATAAATAATAATTTAATAATAAAATAAAATAAAAAATAATAATATAAAATAAAAATAAATAATTAATAAATATAAATAATTAATAATAAAGAATAAGTATAAATAATAAATAATAAAATGAAAATGAAAAAATAACTATATAAATAATAATATTGCATGTTATGTAAATAAATAAATTAATAATAATAAATAATAATTAGATAATAAAAATTATAAATAATTTATACCAAAATTAAAAATCAATAAAAAACTCAAGTCTACATATACATTATATAAAACCATAATAAAATAAATAATCATTAATTATAATATAATAAGGAAATAAAATCGAAAAAAGACCAATACAACATACATGAGTAAATACCAAGATATAAGCCTGACAAAAATCTATGCTGAGGACGAATCTATAATATGCAACTCCATATACTCAGAAGTGCAAGTATTCGAATTTATTATCTAACGATTATAATCTTATAACTGATCCGAGCAAAGACGTTCAAACATCCTTTTCACTAGTAATATCTTGAAGAAGCTTCAGAAGAGACAGATGGAGAAACAATTAATAGCTTCTCGCAGAGTACGCTCACTCATCACTTTCCTTTATAATTAGAAAAAAATGTTCAAAACTAAAATACAAACTGGAGCTACAAGATATTCGTTATACAATTAGCATCATGTTTTATATACTAATATAATAAATTACTCTTATAGTTTCTGTCCCGAAATTGAGAGTCGATAAAAATATCTCAATATCGAGATTTTTCATTAAAAGAAATGAAAATTAAGGTATAATTAAATAACTTATATACTGAGAATTTATTTTAATTAAGTGAAGTATTCCTATATCAATATTGCTTTAAATGAGAAAACAGATTCGCCAATGTAGATATATATTATATAATATAGTAGGCTATAAATATATATATTATATATATATATATAATATATATAAATCTAATATAAAAGATTGCGTAAGATGTAAATAAATACGACAGTGCACAAATAATTATTTCTGTGTTATTCATTATTCATAGAAGTGACTACTACAGGATATACGGTACGCCTCAAACTTAAAAAATCGCCACGTATCAAAAGTACTCAAAAAATGATCTAATGTGTCTGTGTACCATGATCCAGCAACAAATATATTATTAGGTGAATAACTTAGCGGTGAGGAATACAGATAATTTTTAGGGCATGTAATAATGAATGAATAGAATATAAATATATTAAAGAGGGCGAATAAAAAATAATATTAAAAATATATAATAAATATAAAACATATATATAGTATATAATACTATATTTTTATATATAACAAATTTAGGCATCAGACTAACACCTTTATATTTACACATGACCAAATTTCGGGTAATTTTTTGAGCCTTACATAACGCCTTATTATAATATATATATATATATAGTATACCGGGGTCAATAACTATATCAATAGATAAAATAACTATTTATAAATTAAAGCCTTTCTCTCTTTAAGTGAGTATATAAAAAAAAAATAAGAAGATAGAAAGTCAGAACATTAAAAATGTCATATACGGCACAGTATATATAACATTTTCGTCCAGACGAACTAGTGAGAATCCACATATTGAAAAGCCTCGACGTGGCGTGGAGGAGTCGATGTTAAGGTACTCCCGACCGCTACGCTATCCCCCTGCACGCTCAAGCTGTATAGTCATAGTATGAAAGAAGTTACAAAAGTAATAAAAAACATACAAGAAGTTAGCCAATAGGTAAGATATAGTAGATGAAACATTACTAAATAATAAATAAATTCTACAAACAGATAGTTACAAATAACTACTATTATTATATAAAATATATTTATATATATGTTATATATAAAAAAGAAAATAATATAAAAGTATAATAATAATAAGCATGTGAATATACTAATATATATATATATATAACGAAATATAAAGGTAAGTCAAATCAAGTAGTATAGTGGAACTATATATGATACTAATATTTATATACTAATATATATAATATATAATATATATATATATCTATATATTAATTATATATTATATATATAATACTTATATATATAAATATATATATATATATAATATATAGTATATATATATATTATTAATAGTAATATAGATATATATTATATATGTTATCAGCCGTTTCATTTAAAAGGTTATAAGAAAAAAGTATATAAGAACACGTAAATAAATTATATAGGTGTAGGTTACCGTATAGCTATATTATTATTATAGAAAAAGTCGTATATATAATATATATATATATATTATATTGAATTATATATATATACAATTACAAAATCAATATCAGGTTATTGAATACGATTCGATATATAGTGAGAGTATAAAATTCTATAAAGTTTGTTTATCGATAACTATCGATGTGTATGTGAACTATTGCACATATGATTCATTAATAATACAGTAATAATATATATATTTAATTAAAGTTATATGAGTGAAGGAAATGAGCCCATATCCGATCTATAAAATACATTATTGTAAATTTATATTTATTATAATATCTTGCAAAAAGGAAGGTTAAGAATTAATTTTGGAAGTCATTAAGGAATTTAACAACAAAAATTGTGACATCAGTGGTATAAACTTAGTTAGAAAATTAAATATAAAAAATTATCTTTCATTTTATTTATAAAAAAAATCAGAAAAGATAATGAAATAAGTAAAACTTATAATATGCAATTTATTGTTAAAAAAGGTGCGGACTAAAAAGAGCGGAAACTTATTTTTGATCCGCACGTGCCGTCCACTAAATTATCCTGACCGACTACGACTCAGTAGTACCGCACGATATTCTGGATAGATCGCTTCGAGCGAACTAGCACGACTAAATGAGCGGAAGTGCACTTACACCTCATGATATTTATATAGGATAACGAAATTATAAAAAACAAGACTAAAAAGTTAGGAATTAAAGAAATCATAATAAAATTATACTAACCTAAACGATATACACAACAAAAAACAGAATCAACTTATATATTAAATAAAAAAATATATAAGGTGCAGAATCAGCATCAAAGGTTTCCTAAGAAAAGCTCAAATCAGCCTAACCTCTACAAAATTACCATCCTATCGAAATATGATCCTATATATATAACAAACCAAAAATAACGGTTTATCATCTACAGCCCTATGGGAGATATCCAAGACTTCACAGTAGCTACGGTTAGCACATGGATAACGAAGCCACCGAGAGTATATAATAACCATATCACTAATATACGGAGGGGTCATACACATAAAAAATAAGTATAATAAAATACTAAATAATTAAAATACATATACAGGATAAAAAAAATAAATAAATAAAATCTACGCACCTAGTACGTATCATACATCATTACAATAAAAGTACGTATTGACTATACCTAATAATCATAGCTACCATACTCATATATACAATACCAAAATCACATACACTATATCTCACTCACATCCTACTACCTACAGGCCCTACCTATCAGACTCGTCACATATAAAAAAGATAATTAAATATATAAAATAATAAAATATAATAAAATAATAATAAAATATAATAGATAAATAATAAATAATAATAATTTATAATTAATAAGATAAATAGATATTATAATAATATATATAAATAAATATAAATATAATTAAATATATAAATAAAAATATATTATATATATAGACTTTCTCCTGAAGAGTTACCTGAAGTTGCTTCTTATGCCGTGGAGATTGAGAAATTGAAGACTAGAATAGAATTTCTTGAACGCGAAGTCCAGTTTGAGAAACATTAAAGAATAGAATTGAATCTCTTGAACGTGAAGTTCAATTGGAACCAAAATCTGTGAAGTTGAAGGTCAGTTGCTTTGTTAATTATATTAATCTTCTTAAAACATCGATTACAATCATCATTTCATATTATATTTCTTAAAACCATTGATTATAAATCAAAATGTTTTTAACCTTTTCTTACTAAAGTTAAAATTGGATAATCTAGTAGAAGTTTTTGTGCTTTTTGAAATACCTTTTTAGTATTTCTATGTCATGAAATGATTTAGAGTCGCACCCACTTAAAGTTTACTGTAATACAATTCTTACCAATACACATTACATGAATATTAAAGGCCTTTTTCGCCTTTAAAGTGAAATTAAATAATTAGTGTTGAACCTCTGAAGTTATGCCCCTAAAATAAAGTGGAACCTTAGAAGAGATCAATTAAAGTGGAAGACCTCAGAAGAGACCAATTAAAGTGGAACCTCAGAACAATTGAAAAATGCTTACTATGTTCATAATTACGCAATAGACAGCTCTTTAGAATATTTACTTGAAAAAAAAAAATTCTGAAGAGAATTCATGATGTGGATTTTCTAAAACGTTCATAATTCCATGATCTTGTAAGGTTTCAAAAGACAATTAGTTTTCTTGTTTAAGTCCATACAAAAATTTCTTATTAAATCTCCACGTCTTTAATCCTCAAGATGTTTTACCAAGTGTGTAAATCAAAGTCCACTCTGATTCATTACTTCAAGAAAAGTTCTTCATAGTCTCAAGTTTTATTGAATTATTCTATACAAATACTTATCTACTCCATTCACAAAGATAACAGCAGCACTTCATGATACCAATTTGTAGTCGAAGAGGTCATGACTCTCAAGATACCACAGTCCACAGACATTCCATTTGTAATTTTCATACTCGATTCTTCCATCAGGTGTTTCATGCTCTCATACATTTCATGCTATCTCAAAGCTCATCAGATCATATCATGCAATGCTCATCAAATTTTTTTTATTTACACTGATTGAACTTATTTCCATTATGAAGAAGCACAGCTCTTTAGCAAACTTTGAGAAGAATCGACTAATTAAACGCCGACTTCCACTGTTTTATACTCTAAACCAAATACTTCCCAAACAGATTAAACAATATTGAAAAAGGTTAATGTTCATGAGAAAAGAAGTCATTAAAATCACAATGTCCACTCTAAAAATACACTCCCTTGCCTCTTTGTGATGGAGATTCAAAACACTGAATTTGAAACCTAAAAGTTTTTCCTCCATTCTCTGGAATATAAGTTCCACAAATGTATTCAGATATTACTCAAATCCCGAGATTCTTCTTCTGTAACTAAATTGTGGTTAGAAGATGAATAGGAAGCTGAAAAGGTTGACTCACACCTTACATGAATATCACCGTTCTTACAGACTCTTTCTTCTTCATCATCACGAAGGTTGTTTGCTTTAAACCGTCACATGTTATTTTTTTTCGTTTAATAACCGAAGGAAAAAGGGGGGAAAAATTTAGGAAAAAGTGAATTTTTTTTTTTTTTTAAGATAAGATGACATCCCTTATACAAATTTTTATCGATACCGACACTGTAATAGTCTTGATATCAAGTACCTTTACCACGGAATTTCCAATACCAAGTTCTCTGATAGCAAGTTGTCATATTCCCAGCAGTCAATTATATCTCAAAATTATTAGCAAACCAATAACATCTTCATGAAAAATTTATTTTGAAATCTGTAATAACACTACTCCCTCAAGATTGTCCCCATACAGGCGAAATAATAATAATAATAATAATAATAATAATATTAATAATCATTTTATAATAATAATAATAATTATATCAATATAACTAATAATATAATACATCTTCCTTTTTTTTCTTCCCCTAAAAAAGGTGCGTGACATGCATCGGAAAGCCAATGCCTAGTAGAAGGAGGAGTCTCGAACCAGATCGAAAAGAAAGCCTAACCATACCGTCCACTTTATACCCCCCCCTTTATACTTTTTAACTCGTCGCAGTCAGAAAATAACACACACTAAGCTTCACGGGATCCTAGCGACGTCCTTGGAACCCTCACTATGCATCCCCTTTGTCAGCTGATAGGGTTATATCCCCTGTGCCCAGATGTGGGCCACAAACCAGTGCCATTCACTCCTTTATGCACCCTTTATTCTCGGACTCTGCCAACAGAACAATATAGTCTCCTCTAAGACATTCATTATTACAACTCAATCCAAAATAATCAATCAATAATAATATAATATATAATAATATATAATAAATAATAATAATAATAAAATATATAATAATAATAATTCATCACCCACCTTCTCTCCCACAAGACTGGGGGTAAGTGGCGTAACACTGATAACAGAAAAGTAGTAGAAGAATAATGACGCAAAGTCAAATAGAAAACCCAGCCTTACAGCTCTCTGTATACCCTTTTAGTGAGAAATCGTCGCCGTCAGAAAATCACTCTAGAGGCTTCCGGAAAGCGACCGTACGCCTCATATGGTATCTCTCGTCATGTAAGGATAATCCTTTGGGCCAGGTGGGCCACAACCATACCCTCTCAAAAACCCCGCCATTCCTCGCTATTAGCACTTTCTTCTCACCTCTGTCAAACTCTATTTTTCTCCTCCAGGCATTCCTTTACTGACTCATCCATTTTTTTCTTCGGTCTCGCCAGCCAGTGACTTCCCAGCCACCGCTTCGCCATGTATCATCCATCCCTTTCCTAATGACCAAACCATCTCAACGTACTTTCATCTATTCTCTCATTTACCTCTTCTTCACATACCAACTTCTCTAATACGTTGATTGCCCTCATTTTATAATTCTTTCTAAACATCTAACATGCCCCTAAGATTGTCCATCTGAAACACGTTGAAGTACTTTTAGATCTATACCTTCTTATTCAGACCATAGACCTCAACTACTGATACCAGCTTAACACAGGTACAACTACCCTCATGTAACGCACCCTCAGCCCCACTCAAAAGACTTAGTTCCCTTTACTCATCCAGTCCAATCGGACTTTACACTTCGCCATCCAGCCACCTTCCTGCCATTACACAACAATTTTCCTATACACTCTGCATCATATGTTCCACTATTTCATCCAATAGTAATCTCTTGCATACTCCTGTTCATGTTTTGATATTGTGATATATATAGTATATTTATGAGGTAGTTATGTATCTATTGATGGTTATGATTGAATATGATGGCTAGTATATATGTAGGTTAATATATATTATATATAGTTATTTATTAGTTTTTTTGGGTAGTTTCCGTTGACTGAAGAAAAATATGAACTCATATGATATGTAGTTAGTGGTGTTAGTAATAAGGTACTCATACTTGAATATATTATTAGTCTTGTTAGTATTATAAAGCATTATTCTAGTTGGTGTTGGAGTAAGTAGTACTATTGGTCAGATTAGAGTGCTCTCATTAGAATCATATGGGTCTTGCTGATGCACGCTATCGCGGGTAGCCGTTCGCGTCGGTCACCGTTGTGCCATACGCTCTGGTGATCGTGGGCTGGTCACGTTATTTTCTCTGAACTGAGGGATCGACCGAAGTTAGTCGAGACGGCATTAAAGATGTATACGAATGGGGGGGCGTTAAGAGAGGCTGTGAGATTTGTTCTTCTATCCGCTTGCGTCACTAATTTCCTTGCTACTACTTTTCTGTATCTACCGGAGCTAGCATGCACCTGTCATCCCCTTCAGCCAGATACCTTGAGGAAAAAAAGATGTACGATGCTTAACATTACACACCTATTAAAAAACAAAAAAAAAAACTACCTTTTAACGTGCTTTTTCCCCTATGCAGGGGGTACACGGGGGCCACCACACGCAAAACCGAAGCTTAAAGGTCGCGCTATCCCACAACAGCGCCACCAAGCGTGTTTGCAGTCGAGTTTTAATTCTTGACCCCCAGGAAGATAAACCTCCCACACTGGTACGACCTGGAGGCACTCTGAACCAGGTCCTTCCTCAGTATGAGAGGCTATATATATATTCTATACATTATATATATATTACATATAATATAACCACTTTCATATGCATCATAAATCTCTATACACTAACTCTATCATATACATAGGTCCTACCTTATACCTATATATATATATATAATATATATATATTATATTATTATATTATATATATATATATATATATACCTATACCTAACATATATAATATAATACTATAAATATAACACAATATACACGAATCAAAATAAAGTAACAATATCTAATACCCTCAGGGTCAGATATAAAATACTGACCAATACTACCACTATTACTATCAAAATATACTATAACCTATCACGTATATACATTACAACTGCATGTATTATATATATCATTAACAATATTAGGGTTATGGACTAAAAAATATTTCCGAGGATTCATTTAATGTCCTAGTAACCTTATTTCATATCTCTTTTTCTTTAAATCTATATATTATAAGTAAACTTTTCTTTTTTTTTATATCTTTATTTATTATGATTTTTTAATACTTTTGTATTTATTTCTATATAGTTTTTTTCTGTTTTTGCTTGTTTTATGCTCTTATTTTCTATATCTTTATTTTTTTTTTTTTCTCTATTATATCTATTTTATAATTATTTTAAATTTAATATTATAACCTTATATATTCTTATATTAATATATATTTTTTTTATATTTTTGTTACTTTTTACAACTATTCTCATTTCTTGTCAACCTGTGGCTAAAGACTTTAAGAGATAAATCAGGGAATACTGCTTACGAGTATCTGTAACAGGGCGAGGTTTTCTAAACTTTGTATGAGTGACAAAGCTTGTGCTAATTTGGATATAACTATAATAATAGGGTTATATTATAGTGATATAAAATATAAATTTATATATAGATACAATAATTAATATATAAATAATATTAATAATATATATATATAATATATTAGTATATATAAATATAAATATAATTAAATATAAATAATATATTAAATAATAATATATTAAATAATTTATACAACACACACACATAAGTATATTTAAATAAAAATACAAATAAGATAATTTCAATCGATAAAATTATAGATCTTTTTTATATACATATAAATAATAAATATATATAATATAATATAATTAAAATATTATATATATAAATATAATAAATACAATATAGGTTCACTTAACTTCTGGAAAGTCCAGATGAGAATAGAGTCAGGGCAAATAAAAAAAATTGTCAGCGGAAAGTCAGAAGGAATCGTTTTAAAATAGTGCACTGAAAAGTCAGGGAAATTTACCAAAAAAGTCTATAATGAAAAGATCAGGGAGAAATTTCTTAAAGATTCCAAACATATTGAGAATGATGAACTTCAATGGACCAATGTATACATATATATTTTATTGATAATGAAATTTTTTTTACCAAATAACGTAAAATAAAAAAAATAATTAGTGCATGAAGAGATGTATTATGAATAAGTAGAATATGATAAGGAAGTAGGCCGAGGAATGACAATTAACCATAATTAATCTAACGTTCTATCCATGTTATTCTTTCCTATTTTTTAGTTCACACTATTACTAAAAAAATATAATATTTACATTTACTACTATTCCTGTTCGATAAGAAAGTATGATCCAATGATTAAATACTTACACGAATATATGAAAGGTTGGATCTGGGTATAAAAAAATATGCGATGGTGTTTTTAAGAATACTGAGTTATTGAGAACTTATGATTAATCAGTTTATATCATTTTTCATTTTAGGGAATTATAACTATTCTTGAGGTGTATAATTTATTTTTTTGAGGTTATGACGAAGGGATATTTGATTTTTGTGGCAGTTGAAGGTATTTATTATTTTTTTATAAAATGACTTTCTAAGAAAAAAAAAACTTAACTTTAACGACCAATGGTTGGACGTCAAACTGACCTGGGTTCTTATCTTATCACAGATTTACAATGTTTCGTACTTAAGATTATACCGAAAGATTACTTAATGATCCAGTAAATGCCTGACTAACATTTATACCAATAAAACTGCATGACATTCAGTAATTATTAAGGGTTTGTAAATTTTGGGAAAAATAGTTCTGACCAGAGGGAGGATTGTTGATGAGTGATGGACTCCGATATTGCAATACATTTAAGAACGGTTTATAGATATTCGTTTATATGGGATGGGTTAGGTAATCATATAATATAATTGACGAAGGCCAATTGGCGGGTTTTTAGATTATAGCAGTTTATTGATTAGAATAGGAATAGGTTGACATAACACTTATAATTAATAGCATGTAGGATGGATTTTTAGGTATTACATATTTATAATATCATATAATATTTATAAACTATAAAGCAACTTATTGATTTACATTTATTAGATACTGACAAATCTAGGGTACTTGTTGGATTTGCATGAGCATGTTTGGAGTAGTGGGCATTATGGATCAATGGGGTACAGTCATCGATAGGAATGAACCCATGGTGGATTTTTTACTGTCCTCTATATTCCTAAAGTACCTACAATGATATCCTAAAAACTAAGACTTATTTGAGCTTAGATTTACAATGACAAACTTTTGAATGCCAGACTTTGCAAATAAAAAATATGACATGAAAAAAAGATTATTCAGATTAGATAATCTTCATCAGAAGTACATAAGCCTGTCCCATGGCTCATCATCATTATGGAATTCATAGTTAGAGTTTTTCATCAAGACCAGAAAAAGGGAAACAAAGATTTTAGATTTATTGCTAAGAAGCATTGATATCTACATCACCAATACTAGAATCACAGATTATCTGTTGAGCTGAGATAAAAGATAAAAAGACTAATCATAATAAACTATCATTATTGCAGGTGAAGCTGCATATCATTAACACACCACTATGAAATTAAAAATATCATAAAAAATATTATTGAGGATGAGTGATATGTCCTATTACTAAGAGACTTGAATGAGTTTTTTTTCACTTTATAAGACACCTGGAGAATCATGTTATGCGGAAATTTGTGAAGCAACATTATTAAAATATTATGATACTGATCATATTAATCATAATATAATTAAAAAAATATATTTAATGAATTACTGTGCATAAAAAACATAATTAGAAGAGACAATTTTGTGAGAGGACAGAAATCGAAAGAACTATAGTCTGAATTCTACAAAAGAAACAGATACACAAATCTATATAAGTAATCTCCATAGAAAAGATTACATAAAGTTGTCCTATCACTCTCAAATATGTGACAATCGATAAGTAGCACATTGACCCATAATGGAGAAGTAAAATGAAAGAACATCTCAAAACGGGTCAATACGAAAAGAAAAAGGAAAAGAAGACATACTAAAAGGTTGAAAAAGGAGAGCATAGTTAATCCACTATACGAATAAAATTCAACATATAACCTCTGTAACGAGCAGAGGAAAATGTTAATCAACTGAAGGAAAATCTAACAGAAGAAGACGCTATACAATCAAAAATTCAAATGCTTGAGAGAAAAAGTTTAATCTAAATGGCTCCAATTACTCAGATTCTTTAGTTGATTACCGGTGCAGACGGCTATCGGGCCACAAAAATTAGGCTATTTATTAGTGAATGACTTTGTTAAATTTATTTTCTTTTTGCTATAATTATCCATATATGGAATATGTATGAAACAAATAGAAAATAGAAAAAAAGAAAAATGCTAAAAAAAATGCTAAAGGGTTTAATAAAAAGTAACCAGCTGTTACATTAAAACCTCAAAAAAACAAAAAAATCATTTTCTTATTAAACTGCATACATCAATAGATAACACCATGAAACACTTTTTAACCAGTGAAGCTGTTTCAAAAAATATTTTACAATAAGTCTAAAGAGTAAAAAAAAGTATGCGCACCCACTGCAATATCATGACTAGTCTCAAGATAGGCATATCTCTATAAACAAACCAAATTAACGAGAGGCAACAGACGACCTATGGTACCAGGAAAAGCAGAAATTTTCTTGCAGATTGGTCAAGGCGAGCAACAGTCAGGAATGTACAAAGGAGGAAATGCACAATGTCAAAATTTTTAACTGTGAGACCCTGCATCAGACTAAATATATATGAATAATCCAACTATACTAAAGTTAATTTTCTCCAATCATTATATATATATTATATATATTATACCCAAAACACACACTAATATATATATTATAATATGAGATTTGTGGCTTCTTAAGTAACTAAGTACATACATACGCTATATAACATATTATAAACCAATAATAATAGAGCATTTTTGAGAATCTATAGATATAATATCAATCAACAGCCAATACGTGGCGCAGGCCGGGTCTGAGATCACGCGTCTCACTCATCGAGAGGAACGATTGAGTATCAAATCTAAAAAATCGCGTAGACAGATTAGGGTTTTTATACCTGGGGGCACGAATAAAACTTGAAACTGCGAACACGTTGGTGAGCGACTGAGGTTAGGGAATAAGAGCCGGGCCTTAAAGTTCGATTTATACATGTGGTTCACAAATACATAATCCACGTGTATCTAACAATATAAAAGTACAATAAAACCCTGCACATAGGGATGAAGACAGCGTTAATTAGCAAACTAGCTGAAATGACTTTTTAATAATATATTCATAAAGCATCATACGTAACATATATAATAAAGTATATACTTAAATAGTAGTATATTAGTAGCCTAATAATAAATACAATAACCATATCTACCCTTATACTAATACAAATTACAATACTAAAATAAATATAAATAAATATATAATATAATAATATAAATATAATATATTAATAATAATTCACTACTTGGCGTAAAAATATTATTAAGGTAACATTTAACATATAATAACAATATTAGATAATACGGGGAAGAACGAATTTTATTGAAAAGGAATTTAGTGTGACAAATATTAAATATACCTAATTTTAATGGGGACCTGCTTTACATCATTTTTAGCTATGTTATATATCTCTAATGGATTGACACGAATGACCCCAACGTATCAATATGTACATAATTAAACAATACGACCACATTCACATTTACAATTATATAATATATATAATAATATAAATATATATATATATAATATATATATAATAATCAATAAAAATATATAATATATTAAAAATATTACCACTCATCCTAAATTATAAATTATAACATTATTATTATATAGAATATATCATAAATATAATATATATAAATATAATAAAAATATATAAATAAATATTATTAATAACAATATAAACATCTCTCAAAAATCCACCAATAGATATAAAAATAATATAATAATATATATAATAAGATATATAATAATAATATAATATAGAGTATATATAATAAAAATATATAAAAATATATTATATATAATATATAATATATAATAATTAAAAAAAATAATTATATAAAATATAATATAAATAATAATTATTAATAAATTATAGATTATTATATTAATTACTGCTAAATATATTAATAAATAATATATAATAAAATAATAATATAGTTATATATTATATATATATAATATAATATATAATAATATATATAATATATAAAATTATAAAGTTATATAATATATATATATATATATATATATACTATTTCCAGAAATTTCACGAATGATAGATAAATAGATAAAAATATATAATACTTAATATATAAAAATAATAATAATATATATATATATAAAATATATATATATTAATTTAAATATAATATAATAATATATATTTATAATAAAAGATATATATATAATATATAAAAATAAGTAATAAATAATATATAATATAAATATATATAATATATAATATATATATATAATATATATATATATATTTTATATATAATATAATATTGATATATATTAATACTCACCATATATAATAGATAGGCAAATAAATTAGTTAAATGCACTGATACTGTAGATGAATAAATAAAAATAATATATAAACAGGACTTCAGAAACTATAGAAAATACAAATATATAACATAATAAAACAAGACTTGACTTCAGAAACTTCAGAAGACGATAGGAAAAACATACAAAAATGCATCAGAACTATCCAGCATCTGTATGACGGCAACTGATAATCAAAGACAAAACTATTCTACATTTATGGATAAATATTTACTAAAAAAGTAAAACTTTTTTTTAAATTATCTATTATTTACTACAAACATATAATAAAAATATGTTCTGAGATACTAAGATTTTATCGCATTTACAAACCCCAATATAATTACCCTCAGCGCTGTCTCCGTATTTTACAAGAAAGCTATCTCAATAAATCATCTTTAACTAATGAGCATTTAATTGAATAAAACAGATGAACAAAGTTTGATAGAAGTTTTTAATCTTCATAGCCTATCCTAATGCAAGAGTGTTGTCCCATTTATCTTATATATGAAGATTATCTTTAACACCTATTTAGGCTTTTCCCAAGCTCACCTCCATTTACCATTTCCTATGATACCATCATCTAATCTACAAATACAACCATCCTGTAAATCCAAAATTGAATACCATAGGTGTTTTACTGACGGATCATATAGGCAAATAAAAATGATGTAGGTGCCTTCTGCACGATTTTCATACGACAGAACATTTCCAATTTTCCTACGATTATTGCTCGATTTATTACCGAAGAACAATTGCCATAAATGTTTGCCTCTTCAAATTCTGATTCTTAATCAAGAGCATCCTTATGTTATAATATTCAGATTCGCTAGTCGTTCTTCATCCAGCTCCATACTCTTAATCTTGCTACAAACACATGATATATATTACGTTGGTAAGCAACAGTATTCTTCGGCTACTCACATCTTCCGTAAAAACAAATCCCTCTCTGTTGACCATCTCACGTAAGATTGAGTTGGCAAGTGGAATCTCAGACAGAGAGGCCAAAGTACTCTCTTCCTCTTTCTGTAATTGTCCTAGGTATCTCCCAAATTTTATTCGACAAGGTCGTCTCCCATCAACTGATTATTTTCCTGCTGTCAGACAGGGCTTCCAGTTTTGCTGGCAAGAGAGGTGAACTAGTGATCGGCGAGGAGTGAAACATAAAAACATAAAACCAGATATTGGCGAGTGGTCAACTTCGTGCAGGCGAAACCACTTGCAAGTGGTGATCCTCACACGCCTCCGCTTTGGCCTTATCAATATCACTTATAACCATTACATGTCACGGGATCCTCCCCCGGCTTGCAAATTCTGCCATACCCATTCTCCACAATCTGTCTTATATCTTTGTTGAATGCCCTACACACTAAGGTCTATTCCCCTCCCCCCTAAAAGGCTCTCCTATCTCTTTTCCGATTCTCCCCACTTCGATGTTAACCTTATTTTTTCTTATTTAAAGGAAATAAACTTATTGATAATATATTTCAACCTTTTTTCTGACGATTCACTGTTTTGGTGATTTAAATAAGTAGGACAGCTAAAGTAAACTAACTTGACATAATATATTTTTGAAAGGGATCACCCATAGTGTTGGTTCTCCAACCTAATAAGTCACTTCTCTGTGGCAGTGGTGAGCTCTATACAAATTTTAAAAAACAAACAAACAAACAAACTATATATATATATATATATATATATATAGGTCAGAAGAATAAAGAAGAAAATGGTTAAAACGAAAATGTCTTATAACTTCTATTTGTTCAGAATTTATATAACAATATATATATAATATAAATATATATTATAATATACTATATATATATAAAAATATATATAAATAATTTTTCTTATTTAACAAAAATTAAGTTATTATAATTTATAAGAGAGAATATAGTTGAAGGAGAGGAGAGAGAGAGATTAGCTATACTGAAACGAGATGATGTTGAATGTAAATAAAAACAAAAGATAGAAGCAGTAATTAAAGACAGAATCGTAATCCTACACATGGATGTCAGATCCCCGGACATGCTGAACTATAGTAATAAAATTGGAGTGAGGCATGAAGAATAGCGTGATCATGTTCCTAAAGAAAGGATGTAAATAAAAAATATAAGAAAACCCCTACTAAGAAAAAATAAATAAATAATTCAAACTGGCATTATCTAATTAAAAAATTAAACCCAGTATTTGGGACTGTCGTCAGTCCACTAATTTTTATCAAATATATGAAGCATAAGGATTTTAAATATAATATATGTAGTCTAAAAATTTTAAAATCTTTTCTGTAGTCTGGAAACATTATGCCCATTGCTTCGGAGCCGGAGCCGGAGCCGGATTAGGGAGCTGCAGCTGTGAAACCTAAAAGCTTTAGGTAGAGCATGACCAAAAGCCAAAAAATATATTTTGGGTATGATTGTAACCCGACTGATTTAAAAAGAGTTTACGACAAAAGAAATGCATGTTTCTTCTGTCTTAAGTCTCAAGCAAAGATAGCGAGGCATTACCTTCTACAGCATAGTTCTGAATTGCAAGTGCAAAATATTAGCAAATCTAAATCAGAAGAAAGACAGCGGAAGTTAGAACTTCTTAGACTTGCCGGAAATTTTAAGCATAATATTCGGGTATTAAGACAATCCATAGGAGAGATGTACGTTGTCAGAAGACCATCTTTAGGGCAATATGTTAATTGTACAGATTTAATATACCATTGCGCATGTTTTAGTCTTGGTTTCTATCTAAAAAGGCATGCCAGTGTTTCCCGTAAGAAATGTAAAAATTAAGGGAGATAAATGCCTCTGCTGTCATATGTTATTGTATTTATTTTTTGAACAAAGATCAAAGATTCAAGGGGTTATATTGGTCATTTGTGAATAAAAGAAAAAAGATTATCGACAAAGTTATAGAAAAAGTACTTTAATAACTATGAATAATGGATCAATGCTATTAAACATAAAAAAGGGAAGAAGACAATAAGAACATAGGAACATAAAATAGAGAGAGTTAGGTGGCGTATTGTGATGAAGCAAATAAGATTGTATAAAACAAGAGGAAAAGTTTGGCACATTATTATATGACAATCTAAACAAACATGACAAACTCTAAACACTACTGCAGTCGGCATTAATTGACTTACTGAAGAGAATAAGCAACAAAATGGAACCTATACACTTAAGGGAGAAACAGAATTGGAGACATAGCTTGATTGAAATTATGTGATTTAAATAAAAGCTTCAGCAGCAGTATATGATAATAATTACAGAATGAAGAAGACAAATAGGTTTCAAAAATTTTTGATGAAGAACAAATGGAGTTACAAAATTAAGCATTCCCACACACAAAAAATGCGGTCAGAGCCAAGAAATATGAGCTTACCAAAAAAATACCATCAAATTACCTCTAACAAAAGATTTGTTTATGCTTTAAGAAAGAAAAAATACATTAGATAGTCTTGTATCAAAAGTTAATAGAAGAACCAATACTCTAAGCAATATATGGTTATGAGCAAGCCTGTACAAAAGTAAACAACTCTGGAAGTATAATATCTGACTTTATAACAAAAGAAGAAGAAATGAGTGAAGCGGCTCGTAGAGTCCTTTTGGAGGAATTTCACCTACAGACCCTACGGAATAAAGATAACTCACACAGAGAAGAATATTAGAAAGCTTAACTACAATTGAAAAAAGTTTTAGCGGAAACTTTGGATTTAAGATGATGGTGAAAAAAAGAAAGTAAAAGTCCGAAAAAGTCCCTAACTCTAATGACAATACACCATTAACTACGAACCTCTATGAAAAGTACTTAATATGGCGAAACTAGGAGTTCAGTTGGAATAAAACCAAGGCGACACCCTTAATCATATTTCGCATAAATAACACGAAGAAAAAACCAATACTAGCAGACCAGACAGAGCAGTCAACGCGATCAAGCACACCCATGGAACTAGTGATTGAGTTCCAAACTCTATAACTGATACGTTGAGAAGATCCTTATCGAAAATTCAATACAACACAACACCGGGTCAAGGCTGGGGTGGTGTTACAGCAGAAAATACGAGGTTCAAACTGGGTGTTATAAATATTAAATGTATTGAGTTCTATATGAAATTGGATGTTTGTTAGTCCAAACATATAGGTGCGCTCAAGGCAGACACACCTGCTAATTCACCTAACAATTTTCAGGTTGCAAACAGAGTAGAATTGAAACTTGAGAACCGAGACCGCAGTGGCAAAAGTCTTTTTGTGTTGGCAGTTGAATGAGGAGCGCGGAAGCCGTTCATCAAAAACTCAAGAGAACACTCTCTGGATGAGCTATCTTTAGACAGAATACTTAAAACTACTGCTCGAGCCCCCTCGAGAAATTGGCCAGAAACCAATAGCGTTACGCGCATATGAGCAATCATTTTTCCTGCAAGGGGAAAGACCCCAGGAAGAAGGATAAAAATGTCGGAACCGAGAAGTTCCACTCGTAGTAATAAGTTTGAGTTGAAAAAAGTGAAGATACTTCCAGAAATGGAAGAGTAATGGATTCAAAGCAGTAAAAAGTGAAAAAACATACTCCGAATTAGAAGAACGGTAATTCTCCAGGTTAGTTGTGTTCTCAAGAATGTGAAATCCTGTTGGTTCTGAATCATGCGTTTACAGCAATACTTGCGAAGTTAAAAAAAAGAGGGCCCACTAGCTATAAATAAAAATCATCTGAAAAAATGAAAGAAAAAAATGCCTAAATTAAGAATTTTTAAAGTGGGATTTAAAATTTATAAAATGCTTTAGCGTTTTTCAGTTTTCCAGTTCAACATCTTAAAGCAGAAACAACCGGGACAAAGCAGAGTGTTTTAATACGCTTTTCTGGCAGACAAGGTCGTATTGAAAATGTAACTGGAAAGATGTGATAGCATTAATTATACAGTATTTTAAACATTTTCCATATATATTCAATATATTATATATATATAGTAAAAATATAGTAAATATATATTTATATATATATATATTTATTTATATCTATATATATATAATATATTATTTACTATTATATATATATTATATAATTAGTAATTATTTATCATAATATATAGTATTATAATTATATATTATATATATTATCATATATATATATAATTATAGTATATATTATAATATCTATATATAGGTACTATTATATTGTTATAATAGGTTTTATATTATATTAGGTATAGTTATAATATAATATTATAGTAAATATATTAAGTATATTTTATAATATATGTTAATATATATGAATATATTATATATAATATATATAGTATATATATATAATTATAGTATATATTATACTACTATGGTATTATATTATATATATAATAATTATATGTATATATATATATATTATATATAGTATAATTATATATACTAGTTGAGGCATAGTATTATGTATGTGCATTTATATATAGTTATATAGTATATATATATATATATATATATTATTATATAATTATATATGTTACAGGGCTGCGGGATCAGATGGTAAAATAATTTTTTCGGATGCCCCGATTTGTGTTTTTTCCGTACTCATTAAGTTTCAAATTTTGATTTTTTCGAACTCCGGACTCGAACTCTCTCCGGATCTCGCTCCGATTTTTGGTACGTGTCCACTTAAAACAAAAATGTTTCGACTCCGATTTGCCTTCCCACTCAAAGAATAAATTATTTTGACTCAAGGGGACTTTTTATTATAAGTCAATTTCAAAATTTCATTCGACTCTGACTCAGCTTTAGTGCTTACAGAAAATATGTATGTAAATTTTTTTTTTGGTTTCAAATTATACCAATTTTTTTTCGCTTCTTTGAGAACCTAAATTACCAAAAACGAGCCACTTTTTTTTTTTCCCAATGATATATCTCCAAGACTGAATAATAGTACGGTAAGTAACGTAAAGAAAAGTATGCATAACGTCAACACATTCCAACAAATATAGCTATTTCAGTTTATCGGAAGAAAAAATGCAAGAGGTTATTACATCTTCAATAAGCGATGTTATTTATTTTTTTTTTTTATTTATAAAACAGCCATTATAAAAAATCAGTTCATACACCTTTTCACTCAAAAGTATATTTACATTTCTAAAATCATATATTAAATTACTCCAACTTCTATATCATTATAATATATATAAATATATATATATATATAATATATATATATATATATATTATATTACTTATTATCATATATATTATATATATTATATATATTATAATATATATATATAAATAATTTATATATATACTATAATAATATATATAGCGAATATGAATATATATATTATATGATAAGGAAGAGAACAATTAAATGGGGCATAGGTAAACACGGAATTTAACCCTGCAACTTCTTCTCATCCGGGTTGAAAAATTATTCGGAACCAACCGCATGTTGTTGCGAATGAAGACCATATACACGATGCCTCTTTATAACCCCCCACTCGGACCATATCCGCCCCAAAAGTTGGATTCAAGAACAATTAAAGCAAGAGTGTCCCTTCAAGCCTTGAATGGAGCTCGGCTTGCTTTATTCAAAAACTGTCTTGAAATCCAACTTTTTTTTTTTTTGGTTGGGTGTCCAAGTTGGTATAAGCACATCGGGCTAAATTGTCCTATTCGCACATTGCGTTGGTGGTTTTAAATTAGTCCCGGAAAGGCAGTAAA
>JABUQX010075357.1:0-28246 GCA_015478945.1 Trachelipus rathkii
TAATATAGAACCTACAATTAACTCCCCATTTATCGATAAACTGCTTGTCATGACATTTCCATCTCCATCCCTGCTCAATTATTTATTAATGTATAGATCATCCCGTGTGTTAGATTTTTTCAATCTCTTTAAAACAGATCCATTGCACATATAGAGGATTTAGATAAATAATTTGTAACTGATTTTAGTGTCCGCGTGATTTCTATCTTGATGAATCTATGAAATTATTAATCTTCACTATCTTTTTGTCGTTCTTTTTTACATTAGCCTTTCATAGTCACTCTGTCTTACCGATTACATTAAAACACTTGGAAACGCCATACGTGAAGAAGCGTCATTTAACAAGAGATATTGAAACAAGAATTTTAACATCTAGTACTAATATATTATACTATTATAATATATATTCAATTTCATTGAATATAATATATATATATATTACTACATATATATATATATATACTATTATATAGTATATATATTATATAATATATACATATATATATATATAATTACTAGTATAGTATTATATTATATAACTTTTTAATTATATATATTATAGATAATATACTTATATACTTATATATAGCGATGATAGTATAAGCACGAGTCTATATCATCCAATATGTAATATATATATATTCGACAGAGAGTGGAGAGAGAGTATTCTAGTTCTATAGTAATGCCATATTTGGGGCTTTCCAAATGGGATTGAGAACGACTTGACCATAGGGATTACGGATAATGAAAGACACACTTTAATAGCCACCTAGAAGCAACATATGGAAAAAGGGAAATTTATCCAACAGTAGTAAATAAATCATAATTGTTTTGAATGCTTATATCTGTGTCCACGTCGCTTCTGTCTTGGAGAAGTGAAATGCTGGAAATTAAGATTTCTAATATGATACAACAAGGGTGGAGGTTTTGGAAATGGAAAGACTTCAGAAATATTCTTATTTTAGTATAAAAATTTAAAAGAAGATATATGGATTAGAAGTGGTAAGGATAATGGATGTGTGCCCACTAGGAGAATTCATCTCTAATGAAGAGAGCAAGTCAATCTATTTTTAAACTTTATTATTATTAATATTATTATTTCATTATTTATTTATTATTATTGCATATAATTTATGATTACTAAAAAAAAAATTAAAATTTTATTAGTTATTATTTTTATTATTAATTATTATCATTAGTTATTATTATTGAGTTTGGTTGTACTCAAATAAATAGGCAAAGATAAATTAATATAATTTGTTTCCAATATTTCGATAATAGAAATACTTCAAATTATTTTTAGTAATAATTAAAATTTGATAAAGTGATAAAAAACCAAATAATAAAATGATCTCCCTCTCGATATTTTTAATTTTCGATATTTAGTCAATTAGGCTTTATATAAACCAAAAGCAACAACGGTTGTATGACTAATTAGTGCAATAAAACCGCGCTGCTTGTTATCTTATATATTTTAAGCGCTTGTAACAGGCAAAGCATTATTTCTGATTGAAGATTGCACTCGTAAAAAAAAAGATATTATTAGTACTATATACGTATATATATATTTTATTAATTAATATATATTATACATATCAGTATCATGATATATATATAATCATATATATTAATATATATAGTATAATATATTAGTTATAATAGTATATATGATTACTATATATATAAATTATATTATATAATATAGTAATAGTATTATTAATTTATAGTAATTATATAATAATATATATAAATATACTACTGTTATATTAACTGCATTAACCGCAGTGATTAATTAAGGTAATTATAAAAAATACCCTTTGCTGAGCTACTTCACCAGCCTAATAGGGATGAACCTCAGACAAGGTAGGGTACTTATTTTTATCCATTACTCTAATTGACACTGTAAGTTATTTCGCAGTTATTTATCAAATAGGAAATTATGATCCCACCGAGTTGCTTGTGAGTATTTTCATCACCATTGTGCGTTGCTATACCTGTTTGACCCTACTCCGAGGTAGTGGCGGGTGAAAGGGGCTGGGATGTTCCTTCTTGGTTCGTAAGGCGTGACTTATATTTCATCCACAGAAGAAAGTCTTACTCGCTGATTCTTTCTTTAATAGTCCTATCGTGGTGCACGTAGTGGTCAAACACACATACGCGTTCGGGTTTGCTATGCGCCAGTTTCTCAAATACTCAATGCAGGGTGGCAATAGTCTCAGTAAGAGACGTACTTAGTATATATAATATATATAGTACTACTTATAATATATATGATATATATCTATATATATATACTATAGTGATATAATTATATATCTATATTTACAAGGGACCTCTTAACCATTCATTACCGCCCTAGGCGAAAAAAAATATCACCTAACAGGATCATGTGAAAATAATAGTATAGTAATATATAATATATATATCAGTATTAATATTAATATATATATAAATATATAACTATATATTATATATATTTAATATATATATATTAATTATATATATGGTTATACATCTATATATATATATAGTTAATTTTTTTTTCGTTTATTATTTAATACTATATATATATAATAACTATTGAAATATTATTATGGATGATATATAATATAATATATACTACATTATATATTATAGATGTGTTATATCAATATACTATATATACATGATATATATATATAGGGGTCGGAGCTGTGTGGGGCAGGGGTTGATTTCTTGAAGTAGGCAAGCGTGATTATAATGTATATTATGATGTAATATATATGAATATTCATATCTATATATATATCTAAATGGTTAGTAGTAATTAAATTAAGTATACTATAATATTATAATTATTATATATATATATTATCTATTATATAGTAGATATATATAATGATAATATATAATATATGTTATATTAGTATATATATATATGAAAATAGTCACAGTTCAAATGAAATGAAATTATAATTTATTTATAGAAGAAGATCCAAGTCTGTTTGTGATTTTTTTTTTTAATCTGGACTGGCTAACCGCATATACTCGCGTCGATCCGGCAAATACAGGAGAGTCTTCTTAAGCTTTATAAGCAACGGACAACATTATTAACCTTCTGAGTTTGCAGTTGAAGTCTATATCGTTGCCTCACCTGACCCGCCGTATATACTATATATAAAGGAGAATTCGAGTTGAAATTTACGTCAGCAGCTTAACGGGACTGTACATAAAACATTTAGGTATATATATAATTATAATATTAATATTTTATATCTTATATATATACGTATATAGAAATAATTAAGATAATAAAAAATATAATCTTTACTTAGCTTATATATAATGTATAGTGTATATATATCACTAATATATAGTATATATTCTTCTTCATATAATGGGGGTGGTGGGGTGTTTACTATAGTTCCTAGGCTAGTAAGGGACGTATATAGGTGGAATATAATATGATATATAATATATAATATCATTTAGGAATAATAATGCACTTCTTTAATATAACAAGCAAGTAGCAGCGTCTGACTACATGCTTGCGGCGTCATAGCCTCAACTCAGCTCTATTGATTACATACTATGTATCTCCTATATTAATAATAATTGGCTAAGGCCTAGGCTTAATAGTATTAATCCCCATCTGAGAAAATATGATTTTCAATTTGTTATCGCTTCTGTATAATACTTTTAAAATAATTAATTTAGATCCAAAAGAAATAATACAATAGAGAAATAAAATCTCATATACACCGTTTATATCATATAATAAAATCACCTAAGATGTTAACTATCTCAGTCGATAAGCGGCGAAAAATATACGAATACCTCTAGATATCATTCAGTGGTACGATATATACGCTACCGCCTAATGTCGTCTGCGAGTCGATGCGCAATCGAGCTGAGTCAGTAATCTAAAGATGCATTACAAGAATAATGTTGTTCTCAGCCGTTTAAAAACTCTATAATTAGTAATGTTAAGCCACTATAATATTATGAAAGACTTACGATTTAATATATAATAGTATTGTAGTTATACAAGAAATAAATAAAGTATAGAAGGTAGAAATTATAAATATGAAACTATTTAAGTCTGATACGTCATTTTCCAGAAAAATACACTCGATAGCCTTGATTTTTGGTATTTTAGCAGTAACTCATTGTAAATCATTTAATAGTTCAACTTATAACCTAACCTTGACAGTAATATGGTCAGTATCTAGAACTTGATTTAAATAATTAATGCGGTATACCATAAAATTACCAGTTTTAAGGTAAAGAAACGTTTTAAACAAAAATAAAAGAATAATAACTATTTTTTTAAACTCAGTATTTGATGTGCTACTCAAAAATAGTAATACGCTATATCTTTTCTTTCCGGTAAGGTAGTTAGACTCTTAAATAAAGAAAATATATAAAATTATATACTCCCATTTCCAGACATCGTCACCACTTCATAAACTAGAATCAAGCTTCTGTAAGCATTTGTCTTTTTAGAACCAAAATAAATGGCAGCATATTCAAAATTTTCCGGGGAATTTATTTATTTCACGCTCTCGTTCATATGGATATTTTACGTTTATGCTATTTTCTATTTATTTAATTTTTGTGCTTCTATTAAAGTATCCAATTACGTTAGTTTATTTCAATTTCATTTATTTTCATTCCTTTATATTAATTGAAGAATAATGGACTCGATGTGATAGAATCTTTTCTTTTATTTCGCCTCACAATGGCAATTAACTCCCCTTGTTAAAATTACTTGTCTAGTCCCAATGAACAGTAAAAAAAAATTTGAATTAGATCTACTATTAGAAACAACTTTTCCATCTCGTGAGAAGTAGTAAGACATTAAAAAAGATCCGGAAAATGTTCAATTAGGAGAGCAGAGGGACAAGGTAATTTTTCCCGGTTGTTCCATGTCAAATTCTTTTAAATCATCTCGAACAAAATTCTTCGGACATCAATAGGGTTTCTTTCCGAACGCTCAACGGGCTAAACAAATTAGCAACTTTGCACGACATAAAATTAAAACCTTTTCCCGAAAGATGGGTATCAGCAATGGCGAAGGTCTGCCTTGGAATTGATTCTTTTTTTTTCTAAGACTTTAAAAGTTTAAACTATCTCCAGTAATTGTAGGGCTGGCTCTGGAAGGGTAGGCCGGAATACTTTATCGAAGGGTCGACCGTTAGAGCCTGATCATAACGTTTGAAATACACTGATTTTATTTATGAGTATGGGATGAATTATAGAATTCACACACGTCGTCATTGCAGTTATATCCATCACATATCTCTTTGATTGCTGCTCTAGGCATTTTTTTAACCCGAATAGTGTGTATCATTTTTTTCAAACCACAGTTGCTTATCTTTTGACATTTTTAATTTCGAGTCAACCACGTCGAAAAATTTCAAGCATAAGGATGTTAATTTCCATCATGTCTTCATAATTATTTTACCGTTCAATTGGTTAATGGCTCGGGGTGGGCATTTATAATGCTCATAAAATTTACAAAGCTATCTACTTTTATTATTAAGGTTTCAACTATCCAACCATTTAATTTACCCAACAAATTATGTCCGTCTTCGTGTATTCGGTCTTCCCAATTGTAAATTTAATGCCTAGGACATCTTAATCAGTATAATATTGTAGGGATTCTTCAGCAAATATTCGACTGGACTTGTTAGAAGTTTAGGATCATCCTTTATTATTTCTTGGAGCTTCTTAAACTTATCCAGGTCGAGAGCATTTCCATCCATTAGGAAATGTTTTTGCAGGTCGTAACTGTCGTACATTTTGATGACCGTCGCTCCTTCGTCGTCTTCAACAGTATCGCGTGGCGCAAGGCTTGATCTTTTACTCGAAAACATTTCTTATTTTTTATATATAGATAATAATAACTAAACAAATGCAGTGGGTTTAAAACGGAAATAAAAATAGTAGGAGTGCGAGAGATTTCCTTTCCGTTAGCTGCGGCTCAACGATTTGAAGTTCCCACAACACTGAACCGGTATTTATAGGATTCACTCGCAATAAATTTTTTTCAAATTCTTAGTAATTATAATTTTCTTATATATATTTATTCATTTTCCTAAAAAAAACAATGGATTTTTTTTTAATTTTTAGATAAATTAAATAAATAAATAAATTTAATTTTTTATTATTCCTGGCAGTCGAAATAATAAATATTTTAACATTAAGTAACGTCTCTTCGGTGATACCGTTTATAGACCAGTATCTGCCAATCAAAAGAACTTTTTATTATACGGTAGTTGTGATTGTTTTCGGTGAAGAAAATACAGCAGCGCGACCTTAATCTTTTTTTGAACCTGAATTCTATTAACATATTCTGGATTTTCACAAGACCGTTTCCTGGAGCGTATATGAGTTTAGTGTGTTACATGATTTTTTCGCTGCACATCTTAATAGATCACTTGAAAATTTTTATCCTCTCTAATATCAATTTTATATTCTGATTCTTGAATTATAATTAATTCTTTTTTCCCATCTGCATTTCATGAACCAAATTTAGAAATAAAAACTAAGAGTAACGAGAATTTCCTTCGGGTAGCTGCGGTCACTATGAAAGTCCCACAAAGTAAACCCACTATTTTATATGATTCACGGGCATTAAAATGTTTTTCGTATCGAGCAATATAATTGCATATATAAAAATATCTGACCTGAAAACAAAGTTGATTTTTTTTTTTTTTTTTTTTTTTTTTTTTTTTTTTTTTTTTTTTTTTTTTTTTTTTTTTTTTTTTTTTTTTTTTTTTTTTTTTTTTTTTTTTTTTTTTTTTTTTTTTTTTTTTTTTTTTTATTTTTTTTTTTTTTTTTTTTTTTTTTTATTTTTTTTTTTTTTTTTTTTTTTTTTTTTTTTTTTTTTAATTTCTAAAATAAATTTAAATGGAGAAATATAACAAATTTAATATTCTGTGTTATAAAAGACTCGAATATATTTTTTTTTTACTATAATAACGTCACTTCGGTGATCCGTTTAATCTGATACCGAAAAACTTTTATCTATCACCGTAATTTGTGATTGTTTACGGTGAAAACATTTTAGCAGCGGCGACCTTACATCATTTCTGAACCTGAATCGATAAATTAATACTTGAAATGGAAATAGAATGTAAAGCTTACAAATGAGCGATGGCGGCCGTTTCGAAACACGTCCCTTCCGAGATGCATTCCAAAGTTTCGGATTCGGAAAAATTTCGAGGATACTGTGATCTAATATGAACATTGGCTGAAAAATAGAGGCGAAGGAATTAAATTTCAACCTCCTCTACCTGCTATGTCATTCAGCCGAAGAGAAAATCCACCTCGGCGACTTTTAGACTTCTTGAAAATCTACAGCAAAAATCCGTACTAGACGACGCGAATCAAAATAGCCCTGACGTTTGACCAATGATATGTCGAAGAAATTTGCCGAGGTGTTCCTGCGTTGCTAAAACCGCCGACTCGTTAAACAATTGTAACCGGGGATATAACCTAAAATCTTGGGATTTTGCTTTGATCAGCAAAAACTTATCAATAGCGGACGCCATTCTCTTGTAACCACCATCAACTTTTATTTCGTGTTGAGAAGCTAGAACTTATTAACACGGGTACTAACCCTCTCACCAACGATGACTTATCGAAATTAAAAATATTCGATCTGTTTCCAAATCGAATGCGTTCAAACTAATATCAGATTGCAAAATGGAGATAAAGCAAATTTTCCAGCTAGGAAATAGGGTTTCAAAGACGAAGAAATAGGAATTGCTCGAACTTCATTCCTTTTAAAGAACTAATTCTGGATATAACACTAACGAAAGACGAAATTCATTCACGGTTAGACTTAAAAAAACCCAAAAAAAAAAAAGGAAAAATAAAAAAAAAGCTTGTGAAGTCATAATCGACTATACTACACTCTTTAGTTTCACCCATGGTTGATATACAGGCTGTAAAAATTAGCTATTAAAACTGGGTAATACATAGAGATTTGATTTTCAGTTCTTCTTGGAAGAAGAAATACTCCCAACTCCCTATATTAGTGAAAGACACATTCCGTCGTGCGAAATGTTATGCTGCAAAAATTGAACGACCAAAATAGTCGAGTTGTGAAAGAAAACAGAAGAAATCTGAATTGGGAAACAGCGAACTACACCACCAGGCACAAGCGTTAAAAAATTATCGTACAGAGAAAAAAAAAAAGCCACGGGAATAATATCCGATAATCAATCTCAGGTTAATACCAATCTGTTTGCGATAATATTCTGAAACTTCTTACTAAAGATCGTGAAAAATAGCGAAATAGAAATCCGTTGTCTCGGCATCAAGGATCTATTGCTAGTTATGAAATCTATTTATGGGTCCGAATCAGAAGACTGGACAAATCATACACGCGGCTAAATCATGCCGAAAGATAATGAAAAAAAAGAATCGATCCGGAATCAAAAATTGTTAAAGAAGCCGATGTTAGGAGATTAGAAAGATCGACGATTTCCTGGAATTGAATTCATTAGTTCCGAACTTATTCATTGTTAATGCTATCCTTAAAGAACTCTAAAAGATCAAGAACTCGATACCTTTCCGACCATTTTCCAATTCCAATGTCGTGTTTTGAGATTATCAAGACAAATTGCAGAACTACGAATCAAAAATGATGCGGTGTTGAGTAATAAATCATCAAGCTTTCCTAAATTTAACGGCTGGAATCAAACTAAATATATAAAGTGACGTGCGCTGGCCAAATACAAAACGAAAAAAGAATTGCTAAACTTAATCAAACATATACTATTTTTGGTACGCCTGGACAATAAGAAGATACAGAATGACATCCGTGTATGAAAACCAAGCCGCTTAAAAAAATGCTTGGAAACAAGATTGATTTTTTCTGAATGTTTTACCGTTAATTTCTCCGTGTCTCCAAACTAGAAAAATGTAGCGTTCTTCACTCGGCAAAACTTCAATTCCTTGCCAGATATTTATAAATGGCTTACTACTAATCGTCTTTCAAAAAATAGAATTAGGTTATTTTTATTGTTTAATCTCTTACTAAATAACAATAGGTTACAAAGAATTGGGTTATGAAAGAAAAATTTTGAGCATAAAATTTGAACTTCTTCTCATCCAATTTTTTGAAAAACTCGTGGTGACTATGACCGATGTATCTGTAGGTCCCATATTGAAAACTGAAAAAAAATAGACATTTCTGAGTGCGCCTGTCGGAACAGCTTCGTAAACGTTTAGTGTTCAATTTTAGTTTTCATCAGATTTTATTGATTAAAAAATGTTCAAAAATATGTCAAAAATGAATTATCATTGTTCAAGACCCAGGTAAATTTTTTTACTTCTTAGGTTACCTTCAAACCCGGCCGAAAACCTTCAATTGCATCCGCTCTAGAATTACATGACAATATCGAGAAATGGCATCTGAGCTCTTCTTTAAGAACTATTGAAATCATTATCACAAAATACGATCATACAAAGAGTAGATATTTTGCATGATATTGTAAAAGAAAAAAATGTCGTTAATGATTCGTTATATCGACCCGGGGTTTTAACTGTAAATTCATTTTCTTTCCTTATTCATATATTTTGTAAATATTTATTCAATGAAATTTGAAGTTCTCACAGCACTGAGCCGATTTTTATAAGCGAATTATAATAACGCATGTGTATTTCGTAATAAAAATTAATTAGTTAATATATAAAAAATATATCTGGTAATAAATTTTTTTGTCTTATTTCATTTTTTATTCTTCAGTTAATAAAATATATTTTTTGGCGAAAGCGCGAAATAACGTTACTTTTTACTTCTCGGAAAATGGTGCAAAATATATTTTGCATTCCTTGAGCAAGTTTTTCTTTCGAGGCAAACCAAAAAAAATTAATTACAAAATCAAAATCTATAAAGAATTGATGATCAGGTACTCAGGTATTATACAATTGTTTTTTTCCGTGCCCCGAAATAACGTTTCTTTTTACTTGTCTGGAAATGGGAAAAAAAAGATATTTTATTCATTAAGGGAGTTTTTTGAGTGAAACCCCCAAAAAATGACTACGGAATCTAGGACTTCGCGTAGCCCCTTAAGAGTCGGCGTATCGTAACAAAGTAATAGACGAAACTGCTGTCGCCTATTTTGATCCGTCGATTGGTTTTCGAAACGGCTAAAGATATCGAAAAACTAAAAGCAACTGTAGGGTACTTAGACGTCCCTCCTTACTTTCCGGGGGGTGTCGGGCCCTCAAAGGAACACTTTGAAAATAAACTTAAAAAAATTCTAAGGGTCTCGAGAGATTGGGAGAAATAAATTTCGATCTATTACTTCATTACTACACGCTTAACCTTACTCGTCTACTCGAAGTAATAGATTCCGTATTTATTTTTTTAGTTTTCTCGAGGAAACTCGCTTAGGGAACGAAAAATTTATTTTGCCTCATCTCCCGAAAAGTCGAAAGTAACGTTATTTCGTGACATGATCGGAGCGTAAGGGGGGATTTTCAAAGTGTTCTATAGAAGGCCCGACACCACCGAAAAATTATAACGAGGGGTCGTTTAAGCACCTTACGGCCTCATTAAGGTTTTCGTATTCTAAACGCTGAAAAAATCTAAAAGGGAACAATGAAATTACATTTTTGCCACAAACCCTAAAAGGAACGGTTTTTTGTGTAATCACCTTACGCAAGGAAATAAGTTTAAGTTAAGGTTTCACTAAGTTTTTCCGGAATTTTGAAACTGTCCCAGGAACTCCGCTACCCGCAAAACTTAGTGAGGAGTACCTAAGTACCCTACAAGGATTTCAGTTTACCGATATCTCAAATATTCCTATTATTGAGTTTCGGTCCACCACCGAAAAAAAAACAAATTTCTTTTCTAGTGTGACTCCTAAAACCAGTAATTAAGTTATAACACTCTCCACTGCTTTAGTGTACGAATATCCGAAGCACTCAAAAAATAATTAACGACAGATTCGCGAAAGCGACTCGCAGTGCGGATCTATATTCGTTAAAACACCTTAACCTTAACGAATATTCAATGGAAAATAAAAAAAAATAATTATTGGATTTGTTGGTATTATTATATTTCTCGAAAAATACGAACAGTTACGGAAACTAATTACATTCGTAAATCAGCGAAATACTTCGGGAACAATATAAAATAAATTTATTTTAATGGTATTTATTTTACTATCATAAACTACGATAGCTACAAGATAAACTAATAAAATTCGTGGAAACGGCGTATCAAATGTAATCGAATATGCAAAAAAAATATTTTTTTGATTTTTTGGTTATTTTATTTATATTCAAAAATTTACGAAGATAGCAAAAAAAAAGAAATTTCTTTGGATCATGTCTTTTGTTAAAAACAAAAAGAAAAATCAGTATTGTCTTGTCTTTTGTAGTTTTTGAGATCTAAAAAAATAACTCATAAAAAAAAAATTTTGGCCATCCCTACACAGCGTGCTGATCCCCCCCCCCCCCCCCCTTCCACACGAAATTTTTTACCTGTTTTATTAGATTTCTAGGAAAAAATAAATAACCAAATAGATTCAAATAAAAATTTTTTTCCATTTTCCCAAGAACAATTATCGTAACGCTGGATTCCCGAAGGTTATAATTTCGTATCTATCGACTTCCGAAAAAAAATAAATAACCAATAAAAATCAAAAAATTTTGTATTTGCTATTTACAATACAACAATCTTACGCTGATCCACGAATGTTATTAGTTTTTGTAGCTGTATGTACGAAAAAAAATAACAAAAATAAAAAAATTTACATTTTATTATATAATATCCGCTGATTCCATGAATGTTATCAGTTTCCTTGTAGCTATCGTAGTTTTCGAATAAAAAAAAAATAACTCAAAAAAATATAAAAAATCCATTTTAAATAGAAATATCTTACGCTGATCCCACGAATGTTATTAGTCTTCAGTGTTAACGGAATGTCCTGATAGAATACGATTAGTAATCCGTAAATTTCTATTTTTCAGAACAAATATCTACGGCGCTGATTCCATCAATATTAGTTTTCTGTAGACATTCCTCGTAGGTACTGTGTTTAAGCATTGACACACAAAACCGTCTGCCAATATACTTTACAGAGATTGAACAAAATAAAATTTTCTTTATCATCGTTCAATTTTTTTACGGAGTCTAGGACTTCGCGAAGCCCCGTAAGTTTAAGCATGTCGTAAAGAAGTAATAGATTGAAACCGCTGTTGACTATCGCGATCCGTCGATCAGTTTTCGAAGCCGCTTCAGTAATCTTATTATTATCTATATACTATTATATTTTTTTTTAATTTACTCTTCCATAAAACACCATCTTCTTTAACAAATCATTTTCTAGGGGTTACTAAATTAAAAAAACTTAAAAATAATAATAAATTTTTTTCGATAAGTACCTTACACGACACCCATTTCACTCGGAAACGTCGTTGTTAAATAATCTCGAGAGACTAAAAGCTTACTTTCCTCAGGATGCCAGTGGCACGAAAACGTTACTTTGTACTTCTCGGGAGATTTAGCAAAATAAAATTTTCGTTCCTTAAGCAGTTCTTTTCTAATAACACAAAAAAAGAATATAGGGGATCCTAGGAACTGCAAAGCCCTAAGTTTAACTTGTCGCAACGAATAACAGAAACTGCGGTCGCCCTTCCGATGCGTCGAGTCACGGCGATTTTTCTTAACATAATCAATTATTCTATTTTTTTTAAAAAAAATACTTTTAATAAACTTGAAAAGCAACAGTTTTTTCTGTTCGAAATAATCCCCTAAATTTTCCCTAAAAAACTCGCTTAAGGAATGAAAAATATATTTTGCACCATCTCCCGAGAAGTAAAATTTAACGTTATTTCACGCTTTCGTCAAAAAAAATATTTTAATAACTGAAGAATAAAAAATGAAACAAGACAAAATATTTTATTACCATAAAACTAAAAAAGGAAACGCCAGAGTAGGGTTGATATTTTTGTCCTTTTCTTCATCAATTCGTTAAAGGTAGTCTGAAAAGTAACGGTAAATCACTAAGGGGCGAGGTAGGGGTTGGTATATTATATATAGTAAAAAGATTTAATGAGGTCTCGGTCTTTAAAAGGGGGCTAAAAACACGGCCACCCTAAAGAAAAGGCGCGAATTTTTAACCCTACTTTGCGACTAGAGTGCGGCGCCCGAGAAGTAGAAATCCTCAAAATTTGCTACCTTCTAGCTTACCTACCGATACAGACAGCTCAACCCACCGCGCCTAAGCGCGAGGACCGTTAACGGAATTGTTGACACCACTACCTCGGAAAAAGAATCCATAATTTTTTTGGCCTGCACCGCAAAGAAACGGGATCCTGAAATTATTTGTGCCCTACTTCTCGAAATCAAAGTCACGTTATTATGCCTCCATCGTAGCAGAAGGGGATAGAACCCTTTAGAATATTTCATGTTAATTCCAAGTGACTTAGAGAGCCCGACAGCCCACGGAAAGTAACAAAGGCTAAACACTTCTCCCAGCGTGCTTTAGTTTTTAGATATCCGAAGCCGCTCGAATAAATAATCGACCGACGGCGAAAAGGCTACGCAAGTTTCGATTTATCACTCTTAAAACATTCGCTTAAAACCGTAGCTTGCTACTCCGAAATCCTAGATCAGTAACTTTTTCGTTTCCTCGGGAAAAACTCGGCTTAGGAACGACAAATTATTTGTCCCACTCCCGAAAGCAATAAGTAACGTTATATTTTCGTGTCCGTATGGGAGCGTAAGGGAAGGAATCCCTCCAAACTATATATATTCTCACGAAACTAAAATAAACCCCACGAAAATGGCAAAACACGAAAAATGTATCAAATATATCTCGACTGGGATTTTTTCCAGTTCGCGACAAAGCTTTTATCAATATGTGGAGGTCTAAAGCTTTGAAGAATTACAATTTTTAAACAATTTTATTTATACATTAATAAAAAATTTAATGTTTTATGCAAACAAATATGAGTTGTGTAATCAGAAAAACGCCAACGATTTAACCCGTGGAACCGCGCTTCATAATTGTAACGTTTCATTTTATTAATAATAATAATAAAATTTTTATTATATTTATTATTATTATATTATTTATTATTTTATTATATTATTATCTATATATTATTATATATATTATTATTATTACTATTATTATTATATATTATTATTATTATTAATATATATTATTATTATTTAATTATTAATTAATGATTATTTTTTATTATAATAATATTATTATTATTATTTATTTACATTATTATTTATATTATATTATATTATTAATTATATTATATATATTAATGTTATTATATATTATTATAAATAATTCTATTTAAATTTATTCACGTTTTTTATGTTTTGCTGCTTTTACATGAAAAGGAAATTAATATTCTTTTAAAAATTCGTTTATCCAACACACGGATAATTGAATTAAAACCCGAAAATGACTTAAAAGCAGTATATCTATAAATTCTCGAAACAAATTAGACTTTTTAGGCGTCTAACTCTAGACAAATCTCAGAGGCAATCGCCCCGGGATCAAAGAAATAAAAAAAGGTCAATCCTTGATTTATCTAAATTATATTTATTATTATATATATATTATTATTATATATTATATTATTATTATTATTTTATATTATTAATTATATATATTATATTATATTATTATTATTATTATATTATTATATATTATTAATATATTTTAATTATATATTAATTATTACCATACAGTGATATCACAAGCCATTTTCATTGTATTATCAATTTTTTTATAATGTGTTTGTCTTGTCTTTTTACTTGAAAAAAGTTATTCTTAGTCGTGCCAACAAAATAATAACTTGCTTTTAACGTTTACAAAGTGATAGCGAAATTATTTTTTTTAAATTCTTTACCAAACACGGGGATAATTGAATTTAAACCGAAAATGATTAAAACATTATGTTTAAATTCTTCGAAAGACAACTTGAACTCTTAGCTCTAGACTCTGAACGTCTAGACAAATGAGTCAGAGGGTAAAACCATGCCCGATTCCAATAGATAATAGCAAGAAAAAGTTTCAAGTCCGTAACATTATCAAAAGTATATAATTATTAGACACTGATATTAACACCGGGAACAGTTAAACACCGGGGGGACATGAACACCGGGGGAACATATAGACCGGACATTAACACCGCATGTAGACAACCCGACAGTAGAACGGGACATATAACAACCGACATGAACACCGACATATAGACACTCGACGGTAACAACCGACATTAGACCGACGTGTAACAGCTGGGGACATTAGACACTAATGTAGACTACCGACAGTGATACAACATGTAAGCACCGCGACGGTAGACACCGGACATGTAGACACTGATAGTAACACGGACATTAGACACCGCATAAACCGACAATAGGACACCGACATGTAGACACCGACATTAGACAACATAACACTGACTGTGACACCCAGTAAACTGATATGTAGAACCGACATGTAAACACCGGACCATATAACACCGACATTAGACACGCACATTAGACGCCAACAATTTAGACAGACCATTAATCACCGACATGTATAACGACATGAATACCGTCGGTACGACAACATAGACAAATTAATCCCGACCGTCACCAATATGTAGATCGTCATGTAGAGTAACTCAAGTACCTTATCATCAATTCTTTATAGACTTGATTCTCTATACTTTTTTTGGTTTTCTTCGAAAAAAAATCGCTTAAGAACGAAAAACTTATTTGCACCATCTCCGGAGAAGTAAAAAGTAACGTTAATTTCGTGCTTTCGCTTCCGCAAATTCTAATTGCCAAAAAATAATAATATTTTTTAATTTTGTAATATTGCATTATTCTTTTTTAATTTAGTCTCCCATAAAATACAGTCATTATTAAACATTTTTAGGGTTCAAATTAAAACAATAAAAATATAGTCTAAGGCATCAAAGCTAAGTATGAGCGAACGTCTACGCTAAGTCGAAATGCTAAGTGTAAAACGGAGAATTAGGACCTCTTACTAAAAGTTGGTCTAGAATGGCTAAAACAAAATTTTCAAAGAAAACAAACACCAATGAATTTTTTAATCCAAATATTTTTCGGAATTTGCACTCAACCTTCACTATATCAGTTTCTCCGATCAGTTGCTCACAATGACGGTCAAATCGATTGAAGAATTTAGGCTATAACGTATTGAAAGCGTTCAGCCGCTTTTGCGATCCCGGTAATGTCGACATATACCTATATTTGACTTCGAAGAACGAAAAACATCTAACTGATCGCCAACACCTTTAGGTATAGCAACTAATCACTTCAACCCCATATAGAGACGTCTCAACGGGAACTGTATAGTCAAAGGCCAGTGGAAATCATAAAAAAACTACAGAAAATAATTTCCAGAAAAAATTTAAGTCGAAATATTTTCGAATTTGCACTTAACTCTCGACTTATATAGTTCAACAAACAACACGAGAACAGCATGATGATATAGTCGAAGGTCTAAAGTGCAAAAAAACTCGAAAACTACGAGAGCCACAAGAAAACTAAAACATTCTGAAGCAGCGTAAATATTTCAAAAATGAAAAAAAAATTTTGTTATTTTTTGGTTATTATTCTTTTTTCTCAAAAACTACTAAGGCTACAAAAAAATAATAAAGCCTATTTTGGAATCAGTCGTAATTTCAATTTTTTAAAAATGGAAAACATAGTTCCTTGTACCTTATCGTAGTTCGAAAAATAAAATAAATACCAAAAAAATCCAAAAACAAATTTCAATTATTTCTAAACAACTATTACGGCCTTGATGCTCCACGGTTATTAGTTTTTCTGTAGCTATTAGTTCGCAGAAAAAATCATAAAATGCCCCAAAAAATAAAAAAAATTTTTGTAATTCTTAGAACAATTTTCTACGGCATCACAAACTTTCTATGAAATGCATTAGTGTGCTTACCGGTAAGCAAGAAAACTAACCTCAAAGATTAAACAATTCAGACCCACGCTTAAGGTTGTAACACAAAAAAACGTTCCTTTATTAGGTTGTGCCAAATTTTTTATTTGAATGTTTCCCTTAAACTTTTTTCCCCACCGAATATAAAAAAAACACGAATAGGTGGCCATAAACTAGCACCCTATGTTTAAGAGCATGTTGCCATGTTTACATGTCCAAAAACCTTTGACAAAGCTTTGAAACAGTCTTCTGTAGCTTACACTGTATATTTGTAATTCACTACGATAGTTTGTTTTATTAGTATCCAATTGGCCATTTCCGACCATCAAAAAAGAGTAATTATAAAACATAAAATTAAAATCCGAATTTTAGATTATAATAAATATTAACTCATTATTAGTTGAAATACTTCAATTCTAAAGAAAAATTGAGATATCGTTAAAACTAAATCGTCGTAGGTTCCTAGAGCTCCTCATTAGTTGCGGGGTACAGAGGTTCTGGGACAAGTTTGCAAAATTTTCGGAAAAAACCCTAAGTGTTCCCCTGCGTAAGGATGAAAAATAATTGTTAACTTTACTTAATGCTTGTTGCCATAAACTTTAATTTAATCGTCCTTTGAAAATTTTCAACCAATAAAAAAAACCATAGATCTGCTGAAAAGCAGCCCTTCAAAACATTACAGAACGAATTATTGAACAAATTCTCATTTACCCATTATACCATTATTTTTTTTTCTACGAATTTTTAACCCAAATCAAAAGGGTATAACGTCCTTATGGATTTATTATGCCTTTTGGGCACAAATTTATCTTCTTTCCCTTATTAACAAGATTTAGCCGAATGTTCTTGGTGAAAGAGCCATATTACAGCTTTATTTTCAACTGTACCAACTAAGTTAAAATTGTAGTTACGAAAATCGAAAGGTTCTTAGGGATCTCATCAATCGGTCCCAGGCTTTTCCATGGCTCGAACGTCTTCCGCAATCCAAAAAATACTCAATATTACCTGAACACTCAATCCTTAAGACTTGATCCCTAATTACTTTTTTTGGTTTTTGTCAGAAGAAACTCGCTTAAAATACCGAAAATATTATTTTCACCACTTCACGAGAGAGTAAAAAGTAACGTATTCGTTTTCTCCCGCGAAATTCGTAATATTGCCCAAAAAAAAAATAAATTTTTTTAATTTTTTAATAGCGATTATCTTTTTTTTTAATTTATCTCTAAAAATTTTTATTCTTATTAATCATGTTTATCATTGGTCAATATTAAAAATTAAATCATATAAATTTTTTATTTTTTCGGTAAACTATACGAATCTCGCGCTAAAGCGGGGAAAGCACGAAATAAACGTTACTTTTACTTCTCACGATGATGTACAAATAAATTTCCGGCTTCCTTAAGTCACTTTTTTAAAAGAAAACCCAAAAAACATAATTACGAATCAAGCGTTAAATTTTACGTGTATATAATTTTTTTTTTTCCTTGATTCCTTAATTTTTCTTATCTTAATTTCTTATTATTAACGGAGGGCGGAAGGGGTCGGAGAGAAAGAAGAAAGAAAAGGGAGGAAAAATAGTTCGCGCTTGGCGACTGCGCGGTACCATCGTATGGTTCTGTTTCGGGGTACCTGCCGAAGAAAGTGCGGATATAACGGTCCTAAATCAAAAAATATTCCTAAAACTAAAAAAGATTCCTTAAATTTAAAATACAATATATTCATTAACAACTAAGATAAAAATGACGTAACACTAAAAAACAACACCAGACTAAAACTAAAAAAAAATAAAGTGAAACCAACGGGACGACGAAACCTCGGCAAAAAGCTAAAAGGTGCCGGCCCCTTTCCGCCGCGGACCGCGTTCGTTCTTTACCAAAAAAAATCTACAAAAACGGCTCCTTTCAGATTAACTAATAGAAAGAGCAACCGACCGACCGTGGCGACATCTTTCCGAACGACTCGAAAAAACCCAACTCCTTTCTGTCGTAAAGAAAAGTCGTCATCGTCGGTCCTCGGTTCGATTTTATTAACTTAAAAAATAAACGCTCGCCCACCGCCGTATTTCTCTCGTAAAAGGCGCCCCCTTTCACTGAAGCCGATAATAATCTAGCCTGGGCGAACGACGCTTTCGCAATCGGGCTTAGCTACCTTCGACCCTCCTTCGTGTTCGTATGTGTTTGGAAAATAAGAGTAATCGAATAGAAGAAATAGACGGAGAAAAAGAAACCATTACATCTAACGTGAAAGAAAATGGAAAACCGACCTGATCGATCGTCTTCGTTCTCGTCCATAAAAGAATAAAATATAAACGCTGCGCGTAGACTCGGTCGTCTATTACATAAAACGCATCACGTAAACAAACGACGCGAGAATCTCACCGGAATGCTCAGTAATTCGCGTCGTCGTGTTGTCGATAAACGTTTCCTACGAAGATACTAAGCGAACCGGCCCGAAATTCGCGTTATAGTTATTCTATCCGATTGATCCTTTAGAGAAGAAGGAAAAAAAAGCAGTGTGGGAGGATGAAGGCCTCCTGCTCCACACGGGGACGTAAATACAGGCCCGTAGAGTCGTCCGGCACCGGCGTTAGCGGGCAGGGTTTGCCCAAGGTAAGTGTGCACGCGGAGTGCACCGATAGTCGACAGCAATAAGTTCATCAAAGAAAAATTGGCTTTCAATGCAAGTTACCAGTACGCTAGAAATATGGTCCGACAACCAATGGCCCCTCGCGGACTTCGGGATAGGAAGCGAGAGTAAAAAAAAAAAACTACGCGCATCCGCCGATTAATCAATCTAACTAGCTAGCTAGCTACTAACGCTATTTCGAACGACGCCTAGGACAATTCTCACCCGCTGGAACTTCCTCCATCCGAGGACTGGGGACGACTGGACACAACTACTTAACCGCGTTTCTTACTTTAAAAACACGCCCATCTACCCCGAACCGGTACGGGGCGGGCCGAGCATTGATGATAATCCACCCCGTACTCCGCTAACCCACCACGCCAAACGCGAAGGACCGTTCACGGAACTGGTGCATCCCTACACAAGGAACGATGTGGAGCACCTCCCGTAGATCAGACGGAGCAGGAGCGTCGGCCCTCAAGGAGCATGTCGAGGTTTTAAGATCTCCATCATCGGCGTCTAGGCCGAGCCCGGCGTCAAACGTCATCCGAATCGAAACATAGCGATAGAGATAATACGCCGCTAATCAGTCGAAGGTCGGAGAGAACGAAAAAGAAAGGAGAAAAAATATTTTCGCGTGGTGGTGCGACGTGCTCGTGTACCTATCGTGTGGGTCGTGTTTTTGTGCCTGCGGAAAAATGATAAAAGTCCCCTAGAATCAAAAAAAATTTCCTAAACCTTAAAAACCCTTACGACCGTAAAACTAAAAAAATTCCAAAAAAAAGACGGACAAAAAACGACCGAAAGGAAAGGGGGGTGGGCTACCAACCTTTTTCCGCAGTACCGCGTTACAAAAAAATCGGCGAGTAAAATACCGTACTCACAAACACTTTGGCAGTGTAATAAGTATTGATAAACATTAAATTAATGTTACTATAAATAATAGTCATGCTAAAAAAAAGGACGCGACAAAAAAACCTAAGCCGCGCGAAGAACACCCGACCTAAAAAATACGCCTTAAAACTAAAAGTAAAAACGGCGAACAAAACAAAAGAACGAACGAACAAAAAAAGACTCGTAGATCACTAGATCCTTTGCACCGCGGTACAAAAAAATCGGCGAGTAAAGTACCTACCGTATTCGCCGACGCTCATTTCTTCCTTACCGCGAGAAACGAATTCCTTATCTACTTCCCCAAACCTTTTAACGTATAAAAAGGAAGAACAAACTTACGAATCATCTCACCACCGCTTTAAACGGCCTATCCCAATCTCTTCGAAAAGAAACATCATAGTTCTTTTGTTCGTTCGATAGATTATTAACGTTAAAATCATACGTCGAATGTTATTCATCTTCGTAAAGAGGGCGTCCCCTTTTTACGAAACTCTGTCCGCCGCAAAGCTATTTAGCCAACTGCGCGCGCAACAACGAGAGGTAAAGCAGAGAAGAAAAGCCAACGAAAATCGAGAAAGCAATAAAAACCAAAGAAGTCGCCCTGGCGTTACTACGAACGTACGCTCTTACCCAAGTTTTTGTTGCATCCTTAGGGCTACTCGATCCCTTCGTTGTGAAATGATTTCTTTATTCTAATGGAAAAATAATCAAATCGAATAGAAAATATAAACTAGATAAGCAGAAAGGAAGTATTTGCATAAAAGACTCTGGAGAACCCCGACGGGATCCATCCATTCCCATCATAAAAAAAAAAACTAAGAAGCAAACAGACTATTTTTCAAATCGGTTCGTAAATCCTTCAACATAATAATAAATACATTGTACTTTGATGAAAACTTTTCTTTAGATTCATCTTCTCCAAATTTTTCAAATATATTCTATTCATTTTTAAATGAAAAGAGGGGAGAAAATGTATAAGCTGTGGCGTGGTGTTCGAAAAGATCGAAAGATATCCCAGTCCACGACGGGACAGTAACGAACAGGACCCGTAAATCGAAGTTAATTATTGTTAAAAATTTAAAGTAAATTGAATAAATCGTCGATAATCAAAGCTTTACTAGATGGAAGTTTTAATTTTTTAAGCTTGTTTTGGCTTAGCACACGACGAACATCGTTAGCAAAAATTCGCAGTATAAACAATTTTTTATAAAATCTCTAACAGACCCCTCGTTTATTACTTCGATGTATTTTTGATTCCGGGGTAATTATATTTTTTTTCAGAAAAAACCCGCTAAGCAAAAAAATTATTTTGCACCATCACCCCGACAAAGTAAAAATTAACGTTATGTGCCATTCGCTTACCGCGAGATTCGTACACGAACAAAAAAAATATTAATAATTTTCTTAATGCAATAATCTTTTTAATTAGCTTCTCCAAAAAGCCATTCCTATAGGATAAACAAAGAAGGACACAATTAACAAATAAAAATAGTAATATAAATATATTTTCGACAAATAGCGAAACTCGCCGTGAAGCAAAGCACGAAAACTTACTAATAATACCTCTCGGGTTAGGGGAAAATATTTTTCTTCCTTAATCAGTTTTTTTTTAAAACAAAAAAATAATATTTACGGAATCTAAGCCTGTATATCATGCAAGGTAGGAAAAAATTGAATTATTTTTTGAAGTTGCAGTAGATCGTCGAGTTATAAAAGCAACTAAAGGAAAATTTACTAAAAACGCCTTAACGAAATTTAAGCTGTAAAAAACTGGTTACTGCTGATAGGTCAGTGCCGGCTCTGCGATTCCCTGAGCGACACTACAAACGACCGTGATATTCGGCATATACAATGACTGCGAGCGCGCATTAAATTGGGATATTTCTAAATGTAATAAACATAAACTGTATTTTTACTATACACAAAAAATTAAAAAATCCAACATTAAATTTTTTCCACAATTATATCGAAACACTTTGGCTAGATTATCAACAAAAGCATATGTTAAAACTACCAATAAGCAAAATAGCACAAGATGTGCGTACGCGGCGTGCAACCACCCGTACACGCAATAACCCGCGAGTGCTGGTCGGGCGGCCCGCGCCTCGGTGAACCGAACATAGATGTCCCGAAAATGCTATACAACGATCCTGAAAAAAATAAAAGAATAATACTATACGTTGTTATCCTAACAAAAAACGGGCCAAATGTTGCCAGCAGCTAATAACTATTCTGCTATATAAGGTCACGCCTTGTTCTCGAAGTCGAACTTACGACCCCACGGATTCTCGCATCATCAAATAATGATAAAAAACAGTTCTGATTTACACGAACACCCGGGGGATATAGACATCCAGTACATATGCCCTAGAATTTCTCGCTTAGTACTCACTTAAAAAAACGATTGTGAAATACGGGTCCAACAATCGATATTAACTCGAAAAACGGTAAAGATGTACTTCTATCACTCATATTCATTTTTATGTTATAAGAGTTTTAATTAGGATCCAATTATTCCTAAACAACGCCCTAGGAATTTTTGGGCTTAGGTACGCACTGAAATTCTCTTCACAACGAAGAAAAAAACTCGCAACCCTCGATTTTAAACCGCCCTACAATTCGCAAACCTGCTATTCAAAATAAGGATAAAGTTAACTATCTCTTACGGTTACCTCGAGCTAATATCGATATGTCGTACCACCGTTTAACGCGCTTGTCCCATATTTGCAATTTTCCCGGAACAGTAGAAATTTTGTGTCAAAATTTAAAATCTTTTTTTCAATATCGTAAAGCGCGGGCCATCGCAACGCAAATCACGGGATCAATTATAAAATGTACCTTGATTTGGTCGCATTTTTCTGTCGCCTAAAGAATCACCTCGTTTGTCGTTTTAAATTAACTATGACATCTCTTGCCAGCGAAAACCTCTTTTTTAGCCGAAAAGGTCAACGTCAATTCAATTGTTAAATTATTTGCAAAACTACTAAAACAAAAACCGAATTTAAATAATTTAAGAAAAAATAAACCATTGTTCTATTTTAATTTAATTTCCTGATATTTACATATTATTCAAAATACATTTTTAAAGCTGAATTTTTTATTAAGCAAAACATATTAAAAAAAACAAAATCCACATTTCTTGGCTTAAAATATTTATCTAAGAAAAATATATTATTTTTTAACTATCTTTTTACATCAAAGCAAATATTATTTAGCAAAATATTTCAATTTATTTTAAATTGGCTTATTGCAAAAGCATTGCGAAATGAGACAAGCAACATTCCAATCATTATTTAAATAAATCAGTTGTAATTAATTAAATTTGCTTACTTGACATATAATTAATAAAAAAATTTTAAATCTGGATTTCTATTTAATAAGCAAAACATATTTAAGAAAAACAAATATTGCAACTTTTAATAAAATTTTGCTAGTTGACCAAATTAAATTCAATAAGATTTGAAACTTTTTATTTTTTTTGGATATTAACAAGGAAACAATATTAATCAATATATCATTTCAAAAATACAAATCCAGACTTCAAATTATTTTGATTAGTAACACAAAAATAAATAAAAAAAATCTTATATTTATTATGCTGGAATCAACGAAATAAATCTGTTGCATCATGTTTCGAAAGACATAGACTGCAAAATAATTTTTTCGTCTTAATGAGTTTTTTTATAAAGAAACCACAAAAAAAAAAAACAATACCACGAACAACAAACCTACCAACAATTCCTTTCTTCGTTACCTCACGCTTAACCTTAGGGGGCTTCGCGAAGTCCTATACTCCATAACTTTTTTTTGTTCATAGAAAATTTGCATAGTTTCTGAAAAACATTTTATTTTCTCAATCTCCCGAATCACAAAGAAACGTATTCGGTTGCCAACACTGAACGCTCGAAAGTAACTATGGCGTCCAACACCTTACAATCGGGTTTTATCTCCAGATTAATTAACAACGACGTTCGAGTGAAGGTGTCCGTGTAAAGGTATTTAATCGAAAAAATTGTTAATATTTTGAATTTTATTTTTCATTTAGACCGCTAAAAATGATCTTGAACGATATTTTATGGACGAGTAAATTTAAAAAAATAAAACAATATATAGATGTTGCCTCGAAAACTGATCGACGGATCGCGAAGGTCACACTTTCGGGATCTATTGACTTTACGACACGTTTTAAACTACGGGGCTCTCGAATCCTGACTCCCGAAAAAAAAAAATTTTTAGTTCATTAAAAAATACTCGCTTAGGGAACGAAAATTTTATTTGCTCAACACATCTCCATAAATGTACAAAGTTAACGGTATCGGCCAACCTTAACACCCCCGTAAAGTAACGAGGAACTTCTAAGCACCTTACGTCCGCTTTTGAGTCGCCGAGATTATTGAATTCAACGACGTTCTGAGTAAATTAATTGGTCTGTAGGTACTATCTAAAATATTTTAATAACTATTTTAATTTTTTTAATAATTCTACTTCTTAATTCGTTTTTTTATAGTCAACATATAGCTCCTATACCTATTATCACCTAAATAATTTTTCGAACACTTATAAGAAACCTTTTCACTGAAAACAACCTAAAGTAAAATTTTTCCTAAAATTGAAAACAGTAAATTCGGGAATTTTATTTTGGATACCGGAACGCGCGTTTTCTTGAAGAGTTTTAAAAACACTCACTTCAGCTCCACTTAAAAATGTAGACTGACCCTTCTCTTCTCGCGATCGCTTTTTATAGTCATTCGTCGCTGGTCTAGAAAACTCGCTAAGGAACGAAAAATTTATTTGCAGACCTCTCCCGAGAAATAATAAAGTACGTTATTTTTGGCGCTTGCTCGGCACAGATTCGTATATTACCGAAAAAATAATAATTATTAAAATCATTTTTACATTTAGTACATCAAAAAATGATTAAAAGAAACGTACTTTAGGGAACAAACTAGAAAAAGAAAATTGCATCGTTCATCCCATAAATTAATCGGGAACACTAAAAGAAACCTTTTCCAAAAATAGTTACCCGAGGCAGACATTTTAAAATTGAAAATAATATTGTCGGGAATTTAATTTTGAATACGGAAACTAGCCGTGCTTTCTTGAAAAGTTTTAAAAACACTCTACATCATTCTAAACTTAAAAAATACGACTCTTCTTCTTCGCGGATCGCTTTTTATATCATCGCTCGCTTGTCTAAAAAATTGCTTAAGGGAACGAAAATTATTTTGCACCTTCTCCCCGAAAAGTAAAAAGTAACGTTATTTCCTGCTCCGATTGGATAGATCATCAAACCGGAAAAATAATAATTTATTATTACTATTTTAATTTTTCAATTAGTCACACAAAAAATGACTTATGTAAATAAAGTAGGAGCTAAGTTAGAGAAGTAACTGCATTATTGGAACTCAGTAAAAGCGGTACTAAGGAATGTGGAATACAAATCAAAGTCTAAATCAAATCTGAAAATAATTTTGACTTAAAAAATTGTGTAAATGTCTTTGGCTTTCAGATTTTACCACCTTAGATCTTCGATTGTATCATTTAAAGAACTCACTAACTGGCCAACACGCAATTTTTCTTTGAATTTAAGCTCTCCATTAAATACCGGGGTCTCTCATTAAATATTTTTAGTGTGACTAAATTAAAAAATTAAAAAATAGAATAATAAATATTAATTTTCGGTAAATATATGAAATTCTCAGCGGACGAAACGCGAAAAAACGACTTTTTACTCTAGAAAGCACTCGTACTCTTGCATTTTTCGTTCTAGCAATTTTTTTAAAGGCGCACGCGCTGCTTGCGAAGCCAAGTTGTGTCAAAGAAGCAGTATATTTAAAGGGTTTAGCTGATAGACTGTTTAACTTCTCAGAACAACGCCGTTTCGGTACAAAATTAAACTCAAATATTATTTTAATTAAAAAAGCTCTCGGGGTACATTTTTTAAAAGTCTTTTCAGTTGTTGATTAAAAATTATATCTGTCCAACTAGCATTTCTTTTCTAATTAGTCCCCATAAAATACCGCTTCTCATAAATCAATTTTAAGTGTGACAATAAAAATAAATATACGTAAATAATAACATTATTATTTCGGGCTAAGCTAGAATCGGCAGTTATCGAGAAACGCAAAAAAAGATAACGTACGTGTACTCTTCGGAGAAGGTGCCAAAAATAAATTTTTTCGTTCCGTGAAGCGATGTTTTAAACAACGAATGACTATAAAAACGATCGCCGAAGAAAAGAGCATATATTTTAAAGTGACTAGTGACGTGTTAAAACTCTCTCAAGAAACAACGCGCGTTTCCGTATCAAAATTAAATTCCGAAATACGTTTTCATTTAGGAATCGCCTTCGGTAACTATTTTTGAAAAAGTTAAACTCTTAAATTCGAAAAAAATATTAGATGACAATGCGTTGACTATAAAAAAAAACGAACTCTAAAGAAGTTTAGACTAATAAAAAAAATAAAAAAATTATTAAAAATATTTTGTAAGTACCTCACATCCACATATTTCAACTCAAAACGTCGTGTTAATAACTCGAGAGCAAAAGCGGACGTAAGGCTATAATCCTAGGGTTATCCGCGGGGGTTTAAGGTGCACAAATAACGTTACTTTTACTTTATGGAAATTTGACAAAATAAATTCGTTCCTAACGAGATCTAAGAAACTAAATTTTTTCTAACCGGACTACGACCGAGAACCCCGTAGAATTACTGTCGTAAGAAGTAATATATCGAAACCCGCTTGACATCGCGACCTCGAATCAGGTTCGAAGCCGCTTCGATCTCTATATACAATATTATTTTTAATACCTCCATAAACACCACTCTTTATCAAATCATTTCTAGCGTTAACTAAAATAAAAAAAAAATAAAAACAAATATTAAAATTTTCGTTAAGTACCTTACACGACACCCATTTAAACCGAAACGTCCGTGTAAATATCCAGAGACAAAAACGAATGTAATGTGCTTAACGCCCCCTCGTTACTTCCGAGGGGTGTGTCAGGTTGCAAACGAAAACGTTCTTTTGTACTTCTCGGGAGATTGAGCAAAAAAAATTGTTCCTTAACATTTATTTCTAAGTAACAAAAAAAATTATTAACGGATTATAGACTTCGCGATAGCCCTCTAAGTAAGCGTAGGTAAGAATAACCAGAAAACGCGATCGCCTATCTGAGCGTCGCTAATTGTTTGTTTTTTTCGGTTTCTTAAAAAAAAATCGCTAGAACAAAAAATTATTGCAGCTATTCCTTCAATGATGACCAGATTCATAGATTCAGGCAAAATAAAAATAAAAATGGAAATTTTTTTATTTAATTATATTTGCTAATAATCAAAATAAATATAAGCGGTCAATATTATAAATTTACATGAATTGAAATAGTAACTTATATGTTTTGCTTAATAAGTCAAAAAATTAAGTTTTCAAAATATATATCAATTTAAATTTCAACTAACAAACATTTAAATTAACAAAGATATTTTTTCTTAAATATTTTCTTATTAATCAAAAAAAAGATCTTAAAATTATTTAAATATAAAATATTCAAAAGAAACAATTAATAATATAACAGATTATTTAAATAAATAAATTGGAATGTTTGTTTTTCCCGCAATACTTTTTGCCAACTAAGCACAATTTAAATAAATTTAAATAATTTGCTTAAAAATTGTGGGTGATGAAGTCAAAAAAATATTGAAAAAAAAACTAAAATATTTTGCTTAATTGTTAACCTAACATAAATTTATTAATGTATTTTGTTTTTTTAATAGTTTTTG